>JAQGBH010001933.1:0-27899 GCA_034698265.1 Sminthurinus aureus
CTTGTCCTTGTCCTTGTCTTGGGAGTGAACGAACTCGGGCACGTAGGGCCAACGAACTCAACGAATTTCTCGGTTCGGTGAACTAAATTCCTTTTCCTGGATTTGGACATGGCTTTTGTGGAGCTCATGGACAGACGTCAACATGTTCTGGGTTGTTGGCTCTTCAAGTTTGTTGTTCAATTGGCGTTGCTCATTCCGACATCCAAACTCCATTAGACAACATTTCAACTCGGACAATTACGAAATCGTGAAACGTTTTTTCGTAAAACTAAATATAAAAATCGTTTACAAAAGGACTTAAAAATGTTGACGAGAGTAGAAAATCGGTGGAATTTCTCATTTTTGAAATTTTGCTCCTCGTGGAATTTTCTGCCAATTTCCGTGGATGAAAAATCCGGGCGGATTTCAATCCAAGAGAAAAAGTACAAATTGTACATTTGGTATTTTCTCTACGTTTTGGAGCTGCTTCATTTGGCTTATGGAATCATCCGCTTCATCCAACTCGTTCTCTCTCCAAATCTAAATGAAAAAATGGATCATGTTTTCATTCACTCATTTCTTTTAGGAGTTTTGGTAGTCCTTTTTTGGAATCATCAACTTTTCATCAAACGTCCAGGAGAAACTGTCATGATTTTCAATCAACTGTTCAACAATCAAAACAACAATGGAGGTAAGTTTTTTCAAAATATTAGTTTATTCATCCGATTTATCCGTTTTGTTTCCATTTAGTTCCACCACGGAAAATCTGGACGTGGCCATTAAAATACAATCGACATGAGCTCATCACATTGTCCATCCCTTTTGCCGTTAATGGTGCTGGCCTTTTTATGACTGCAATTTTCCTGAGTGATCCGGACCGAATGTGGATTTTGTACAGTTCCGTTCCCACTAATTCTCAACATGTGTCCATTTTTCTCCTTTTGACAAGTTTTGATGCCTTTTTCTTTTTTCGAATAACCATTTCCGCAACTTTCTGTTTACTGAATCAACTTTTATTTTTCCAAAACTGCCACGCTATATTTGGCTCATTCCAACAAAACCACATTTTCAGGTGACAATCAAAAAAAAGCTTCAAAAATCTCGTTTGACATACTTTTGAACGGTTTGACAGTTTCTGTTCATTTTTTTAATTTTTCTATTTTCTGTAGGAATTCGATTGAAATGCCAAGAGCCCGTGTTGTTGAAAGTCTGCTCACTGAAATGCGGACCCATTTTCTCTACATTCATCTCTTCAACCGCGTCTACGCCTTTACGATTTTCACGTGGAAACAACTTGCCCTTACCTTTGCAATTTTTGGAGCTTTTTTCGCCATCCGCTACAATTTTGAATATCCGCTAACCGCGCTTTATGCCGCCTATGTCCATGTTGCCCTCATGTTCATCTATTCGCTCATGTACGAGAGAGCCTTCACCATCCCTGAGAATTGGAGAAAGGTCAAAAGTGGATTGAGAGTCAGCGCCATCTTGTCCACCATTAAAAAATATCCTGTTGCAGGGAAAGCGGGGCAAATTCAAAAGGAAATCCAGCGGATTCCGGAAATTGGAGTGAAAGTTGGAGATTTTCACGTGTTGGAGAGAGAAAGCACACCGAATTTCATTGGCTTTGTCCTTTCAAGTGTGGCGAGTCTTCTCATCACTTTCCGCTAGACGCTAGACTGGAATTTATGAACAGAAAACTGCTCCATTTTTCGGCCGAGGTGGGAGATAATTAGGCGAAATTGGGATCAAAATGTATTTTATTGTGCGTAAATCTGCGAAAGTCGAAAGTTGCCGTTTGAGGGATCGAGAAAATTTGATTGAGCACGTGCAGAACATTTTTTCAAAGTTTGGTTTTGGAACTGTGACGATTGTTTAGTCATCGTAACTTGTTTCATGAATAATTAAGGATTTATTTTCCTTTTACGCAAATTATAAATAATAAATATATTACTTGGTAAGTTATCTATGTAAAATATTAAATAAATAAAATATGAACTAGAGTAAAAAATACATAATTCTGTAGACGCACTCAAAAGGTACAACACAAGCATCCTGACTTTAGAAAAACGCCGGAGTTTAGACTTGTCCCTCGGAGTAGTAGTCAAAACTCCGAGGAACAAGTCGAAACCCTGGCAGTAGTAGTCCTGCTCATACTGGGCGTAACTCCGAGGTAGTAGTGGAAAGTCTGAGGAGGGAATCCGAGATCCAAAGAACCGGTCGGCACACTGGATCTTGGTTACTCGTTATGGAAGGGTGTTATTCAAAATAACCGGTGCGAAAACCGACCCGTGCACGGCCACGGGCATTCTAACAATAGGCCCAGCCGTGGCCGTTAAGTTTCTATGGATTTTACATGAACTATATATAAAATCAACATGAAATGCAAAGTCAAATTTCAATCAGAATTGAAATTCAAATCTAAATTCGAATTCTATATTCAATTATTTTAGAAGCGTGTGAATTTTACTGTCTTTCTTTCTCATTTCAAAACTCAAAAGTCACAGATATTTTAGTTCACCCACCAATTTGATATAAATTATAAATTGTCCAAAATCCAAAATAAAAGTGATTTTCTTCGTATGCTGTTCCTGTTTTGATACCGAGTCGTATCCAATTCAAAATTCAAATGTACTCGAGATGAACGATAATTGAACGCAGGGACAGAGGACAGATACTCTATCTCGCATGATTTCATGACAGTCCAGACAAATACCACTGCAACTCCGGAACAAATTTTAACCCTTTTTCTAGTTGTATAGAAACTTGCGGAATATTTTCTGGATCTCATTTCAACTCCAACCAAATTTCAATGACTTCTGGATTTTGTTGCCGTTCTGTCCAGCTTTTGATGCTTCCTTCGGATTTTCTTGCTATTCCTTTCAGCTAAATTTCGTTGGTTCGTCCACATATTCCGAGACATCACTGAACGTTGCACGGTAGGAGATTTGAGTCCTGCTTGTTTTATAAATCAAGTGCAAATCAAAAAGTCTTGAAAAGTAAAGCAAGACTCAAAACTCCTACCATGCGTTGGTGTGAACTCCGGAAGAACCATTGAAATTTTGTCGGAGTCTCAACAAAATCCGGAAGGAGCCAAAGGAGCAGGTCACTCTGAGTCGTTATGTACTGCATTGTAAAAATAGAATAGTTCTAACTCGAAAATA
This sequence comes from Sminthurinus aureus, assembly GCA_034698265.1. Classification (NCBI taxonomy): domain Eukaryota; kingdom Metazoa; phylum Arthropoda; class Collembola; order Symphypleona; family Katiannidae; genus Sminthurinus; species Sminthurinus aureus. The sequence goes on from JAQGBH010001933.1 coordinate 3,141, forward strand.
AAATTACAGATGCTGAAAAAAGTTAAAGACTACCGAAAGTATGAGTAATGTTAATTCATTAAGACGCCAAATATTTTGTGTATATCTTTTTACAGAAACGATCGTAAGCTGAGTATTCACAAGACGCGAACTGCTTGCGAATCGAGATAACGAAATATTCACCAAATATTTCGTGTTTCAGTATTCACTTTTTAAATATGGGTCTATATGTAAAAAGCGAATACTGAAACACGAAATATTTTGTGAATATTTCGTTATCTCGATTCGCAAGCAGTTCGCACCTTGTGAATACTCACCTTAAAATGTTTACAAAACGTGTGCAAATGTTTACAAAACGTTTGGAAAACGTTCGAGAAATGTTTGGAAAACGTTCGGGAAATGTTTGGAAAACGTTTGGAAAACGTTTGTAAAACGTTTGTAAAACGTTTGTAAAACGTTTGTAAAATGTTTGTAAAATGTTTGTAAAATGTTTGTAAAATGTTTGTAAAATGTTTGTAAAATGTTTACAAAACGTTTGCAAAACGTTTACAAATCCCTTATGTATACGTTTATGCATGCGCGGGTTTAAATTTTGGCGGGAAGTTTGAATTTTGGTGGGAAATTTGAAATTTGGCGGGAAGTTTGAATTTTGGTGGGAAATTTGAAATTTGGTGGGAAGCTTGAATTTTGGTGGGAAATTTGAAATTTGGTATTTGTATGAATAATAATATAATAATTTAATATCCGTTTCTATTTCATGTTTTTACTCTTGTTGTTGTTGTTTGTTTTTTAAGCTAGTTTGGGGGGAAAGTGTGATCATGATTAAATTTTCTGTCGATATTTTTAATGAAGGAGCTGCGTTGTAGATACAGAGATATTGAGATGATGACGAGAGGAGGGGCATGGTTGACGTCTTTGACGTTGGGGTGGGATTGTGTTTTTGCTTAGTCAACTAAATTTGAACCCTATTGGGTGACCTTTGTGATTTGTTTATTTTTTGGCTTGGGAAAATGATTGAGGAGGCTGAGATTGGAATAAGAGAACTTATATTTGTAACGTATAATGTAAAATAGAAGATGCGGAGAAAATGAGATGAGTTTCAACTTTCTACTTTCTACCTGAAAAAACAAAACAAAGCAAACCAAACGAAACGAAACCAGCAGAGGAAAACAAAAAGGAAAGAAAATGGTAAAATGTGAAATGTTAGACGCAAGCTACAAAATACGAGTGCAGGTACAAGTACATTAGTCGAGAGTCTAATGTTACCGAGAACAGGATATGAAACGAAATAATATGATATCAAAATGAAAATGATAATGAGAAGAAATAGGAAGAGCGGAGTGGAGCGACTTGATTTATTCCGATCTCAAGTCTCGAGTCTCAGTCTGACTCGACGTTCCTTCATTTCATCTCATTTCTCCTCGTCTCGTCTCGTCTCGTCTCATCTCATTTCGCTATTATTACTGAATAAATGTATTTCATTTCATATTTTCCGTTTTGGCTTTGGTTTATTATCAGCCACCCAAAACCAAACCAAAGTAAAATAACCATCAGGAGATTTTGGATTCTGAATTCTGGAAACATCAAGTCAACCATCTCGAATCTGGAATCATGAATGAGGAATCATGAATCATGAAATGTGTATTTTGTATTTTGTATTTTCTGTGGCCTGTGTGTGTGAGAGAGGACGAGAGAGAGAAGAAAGAGAGAGCGCGGTGGAAGTAAATGGGAAAGCAATCACATGGAAGATGAAAAGACTTTCTCTCTATTTTCTCTTTTGTGCTGTGTGGAAAAACTTGAAAGTACATTTTATGCCTATCAAATTCCCATTAGAGTTCAATCACATGCCAAAACAGCCAACAACCAACTTCCAACAGCAGCAGCAACAGCCAGCGCGTCTCCCTTTCACCGCCTTCTTCTTTTCCGCTCTTACGAAACCGAATTTACTCGTCCAAAAATCACTCTTCACTCTTGACTACTTTCCGAAACGTAAAAGCACCACTGTTTCTCTTTTCTCTCTACTCTTTGCTGCTCGTTGGACGTTGGATGTCTGATGTTGGATGTTGGATGTGTGAGGGAGAGAAGAAGTGAAAGTGCTTCCTTTTGAGTTTTGAGGTAAAAGTACTTACTTTCAATCTCTATTTTCAGTTTTCAGCTCTCAATCCTCACTCACTCAAAAAGGCGCATCCACATGACAAAAACGGACACAAAAAGGCAGAAGCAACAGCACAAGAACTCCAAATGTCCAACGAATATTTTCACTTCCGATCCACTTTCACACTCCAGGCTCCAGATTCTAGACTCGAGACTCGAGATTTTAAACGATGGACCATTCCACATTTTAGATTCCAGCTCACTTTTTCACTATCCACTCTTCACTCTTGATGCTTCGTGGTTCATCCACATGTCATTTCCAGACTCCAGAATCCAGCATCTCCCCGGAATTTCAAGATGACATAATCTTTGCGTGGCTACACCGAGTAACTGAGTGTAAATGTATTTCAAATTGACCGTTTCGCTCTCAATTTCCATTCCCATTTCCATTTTGTAGTCGTCTAGTCGAGTAGTCGAGCAGTCGGAATGGCGAGATAAAGGATCCAGAAATCTAGTTGCTAATCATTCGCACAGCGAGAAACTTGATAGCAAGTGCGCTTCGCGATTATTTATTGAGAACTCTGGAATATTTTAACAAAATATAAGTCAAAAGGATCGGAAATCGCAAGAGCCCAACAGAATCCAGCAGTAGCAGCATAAGCCAAAAGTCGTAAAAAACTCAGCTTTTGCCATTGTGGGAAAAATCCCCATCAAAAGTAAAAACTATCATAAAACATAAAAGTCTTTGGTGGGAAAAATTATTATTATAAAACAGATTCTCGAATCTCTGTAGAGTTGAAATGGGAAATGGAAAGCTTTTGAAAACTAAACTAAACTAAACCAAACCAAAGTTTCTACCTTCTACTTTCTCCACTTCTTTTCATCTCCTTTGTCTTTAAAAGTTGCTCTGTGTAAAGTTGTTGGAAATTTAAATTGAAATTGAAATTTCCATTTGCCCGTTCAGCGTTCAGCGGGTTTTGGGAACATGTTAAAAAATGATAATAGTTGTAATAATAATAATTATTGTGGATTGTGAATGATGAATGATGAGGAGATTGGTTTGAGATTTGAGATTTGAAATGGAGAAAACTGAATTTCTACTGTTTCGAGTGTCGAGTGTCGAGCGTTTGAATGTTGACATAATTTTCCACAGAGCAGAACCAAGCCATCGTCATCGTCATCCTCGTCGTTATCACGAAAGCCAAGTTTTCCAGCAGAGTCTTTGTCCTGGCCAAAGTTGAAGGTCTCCTGCTCTTTCTCTCTCTCTCTTTGTCTCTGTCTTGGTCTTTGTGCTCACATGCGAGCAACGGGAGGAAATACTGAGAACTGAGAACTGAGAAGCGAGAGCGAGTATGTATAAAGGAGCGGAAACTTGGAGCTGGAGCTGGAACTGGAATTGGAAATGAAAGTTTAGTCTGATAGAAATTTCCCCCTCTCTCTCTCTTTCTCTCTCTTTCCGTGAACTAAAATATCAAAATCAATGGAGCCTTTTCCTTTCCTTTTGGAGAAAGTTGAGAGTTGAGCCGAGCTCACTGGAGTTTAGTTGAGTCGAGTCGAGTTGAGTGTCAGTTGACAAAGAGCGAAGAGAAGAAGGGGAAGGAGGCAGAGACAAAGAAGCGAGCACGAATTTGGTGGTGGGAAACTTTGGCCGAGTGAAGACAGGAAATAACTGCGCTCATATAGATAGATGAATTGATATTCTGGATTCTGGATTCTAGATTCTAGATTCTAGATTCTAGATGCTGGAAAAAATTACATCTTTCCTCCACCATCATATGAAAACTCACAGAGAGAGAGAGAGAGAGAGAGAGAGAGAAGATGCACCGTAAAGCGTAATGAATACACAAGAACGAGGGAAAATAAGAGCAGCTGCGTCGATTATCAATGAGATGATCAAGTGAAAATTTCAAGCTTCTTTTTACTCATCAGCAGTCGCTCCACCGCCCGCAATCCTCAATCCGCAACTCGATCAATCCACAATCATATATTTTTGTTTTCTCTTTTCTTTCAGCTCATAAAACACAAAAGACGGGAGACAAAAGACAAAACATTTTTTCATCCACATTTTTGTTATATATTTTACTGTACCAAAACTGGAAAAGGGAACAGAATCTGGATTTTGGATTTTGTATTTATTTTATCCTTGTGTAAAGTCCAATTTAAAATTATTCCCAAAGAAGTACATGGACCAGAACCAGGACGAGAACGACAAAGAGAGAGAGAAAGAGGAAACGGATGACGACAGACATGATCATTCTATTTTTCTTGTTCCGTCTTCCGTCCTCTGTCTTGTGTAGAGAAATGTTGCATTCTACTTTGAGCTTTCTATGCCTAAGAGTAGAAAGGAAGAGGAGGAGTGGGCGGAGGAGGGGGCGGGAACTTAGGATTAAAATGCTAAAATTCCACTTGGATTAGTTTCTAATGCTAATGCTAATGGCCCGTTCAACCACAAACAGAGACAAACAGAGACAATGAAAGAGACGTAATGTAAATAATCTCGTGTGTCTGGCTGCTGAAAGTTGAAAGTAGTTGAAAGTAGTTGAGCTGGATGCTGGAGGCTGGAGGCTGAAAAGGGCACAAATTTCAAATGATATCAATTTCAAACATTTTGCCACCGGCCATGACCACAGACCACAGACACAGTTATAATCAATAAACATGATCAGTAATCAGCTCTTCTCCTCCATTAACTCACTTTTACATGATATGCGAAAACTGAAAACCCGGATTTATTTGAAACTCACTTTCCGTTTCATTTCCGGTTACAAGTCTCTCTTCCCTTTCTCCTCTTTTCTCTTTCCTCTTTTCAATTTCCCCATATCAAAAACCAAAAATCCAAGTCACCCACACCATTATCATTTATTTTAAGTTTACACAGGGCAGATTAGAATTTACTCAAGTATTTGAACAAATATTTTGAATTTTGAATGGTGCTGTCATCTGTTGTCCGTTGTCTGTCTCTTGTACATTTCCACTACGATGTTTTAAGGTGGTTTTATTTTGTATTTTGTATTTTCTATCTTTTACAGAGACGACTGAATGCTGGGTGCAGAAATTCCGTGTTGACAGGAGAGAATTGACCAGAGGAGCGTGGCGTGAAACGTGGAGGTCGGCATTGGCATTGGCATTGAGATGGTATTTGAGACGATAGTTGTGGTGGTTTTTGTGTTGGCCAGTCCTTTTATTGTCCTGTCCAGTCTGCTGATCGTCATTGCATTTTTCCGGTCCAAAACCATTAGAACTCCGTCAAATCTGTTGATTTTCTCAATGTCATGTGGTGACGCGGGATTCGGGATTTGTGTCCTCATCGCCGTCATCTACTTTCAGTCAGCGGCATCTTTAACATCTTCTACCTCCACAATTTTCACAACAAGCAAAAATGATTCTATTCAGAACATAAGTAGCAGTAGCAGTAACAATAACAGCAGTAACGATAGCAACTCAACTTTCTCTTTTCCTTGGGAAACGTCGACTGCTCCTCCTCCGTCGACCTTTCCTCTTGACCCTCCCTTATCCACTCCGCACTGGATCATTGGACCAATTTTACTAGGATTTCTCTCCGTCAGCATCTTGTCCGTTGCACTAATTTCCATGGACAGATTCTTTTCAGTTGCTCAACCGCTCCGCTACAACCAGTTTGTCACCAGTGCACACGTTCAAAGGATCCTCGGGGTTGCTTGGACACTCGCCGTTTCCATAGGCATCGTTTCCCTGGTACGTCAAATTAAATCAAAGTATCTTAAAATAATACAGATTTCCAGTGAAATGATGATGAATTTTGTTGATTCCTGTTTGATTGTTTGATTTGAGTAGACTGGGAGGACGACGATGAGTTGGCTGATTGTGCTGCTATTTCTGCCCACCTTCGCCGTGGTTTTATTCTGCTACGGTTACATTTACGTCGTGGCTCGATCGCATATTCATGCCATTACCAAAATTTACTACTCATGTGAGTAATTTTACACTTACTTTGTTTAAGTTGTTTTGTTGTTCGTCAAGTCATTTTCTCCATTTTCCAATTTTGGATTTTGCAGGCCACAACTCGTTTCAGGACTCGTCGATGCATCATCATCGATATGGACTGACTTTAGCCCTCATCCTCGCCCTCTTTTTTTTCTCCTTCGCGCCCATTTCCACAGCATCTCTTGTCGACTATTTGGCTGGGACCTGCATCCTCAAGAAACGGGAGTGGAGAGCAGCCGTAACTTTTCCCATCCTCTTCAACTCCCTGTTTAATCCATGGCTCTACGGATATCGCAGCTCCGAGGTTACGCAACTTTCTTATTCCAACATCTCAATTCTCAATTCTCGATATTATGCATAAAACATCACACTTTTCCATTTTATTCCACCTTTTTTCTTATTACCTCTGGAAATTTGAATTTGAATTTTTAATACAAAAACCAGAATGAAACAGACTACATATTTTATTGAGTATCGAGTATCGAGAATCTGCGGATCCATTTCCCTGTCTCTGCTGAATAATTGATGTAGAAAGGGGCAAAATGATCACTTTGATCAAACATACAAAAATTTACAGATTTCTAACACATGTTACGAATAACGAATCCTGTGGAAATTGTGCAAAAAATATATATATTATTCATGTAAATTGACCAATTTATCTAGTTGTATTGCCTATTTATGTAAGTGAACTAGGGTAAGTGAGTGGGATGTTGCTTTGAGAATTAAAATAGTGAGTACGGGAATGACCTTGTGAATGCCATGAAATCCACATTCACATCCAGTTTCCAGTCAGGAATGTGCATGAGCAACTGTGCGGATATGAATACAAATGATCAATATTTTTTGTTTCTTTTTCGTAAAGAGTAACGTACTAGAAAAAACATAATCAAATTGTACAATGTACATGCTGCTACAATAAGCAAATATTGAACATAAAAATTTACATTGACCAAGTCCAAATCTCCTCCCACGTCCGCATTTTGTTTTCAGTTTTGAAGTCTCAATACTGCATCTACATTATGGATTATAGTATTATGGACTGAAGGAGAAAAAAGAAAAAGTTTTACAGCGAGTTTGCTGGGCTCATAAAAAATTTGCCTGGACAGCAAATAAATTTTCTCATAAACGATATTTGTAAACATGGAACATGGATAATTCTGTGCCTGTACTTTGGATCTATGTCAAATGGAGACTGGAGGAGAGAAAGTCTGGATTCTGGAATGTGGAATGTGGAGAGAAATAGATGGAGCAGGGAGAGAAAGGGAAAGCAATGCATGAGAGGGACAGAAACTCATATGCCTAAAATCTACAGCACTGTGCAAAGGGGAAAAGAAGCAAAGGATTTTTTAAAGCGAGTTCTATATCCCGTTGTTTTTGTGACAAATTACAAACTGAATAACCACACACAAAAACTATCTAAAAAGTTGATTATTCCGATTAGGCTAATCTCATTCAATCCTTTACCACCGAGAAAACTTTTAAAGCTCCAATACAGATTTTTTCTTTTTTGTTTGTGAAATATGAAATTAACAAAATGCTGGCTCTGTGCGATCTCAATCGAGCTACTATTATAATACGTCTGGTACTTTGTACTCTTACAACACTACTTTCATGGTTTCAAATTTTCTAGAAATTTCAAACGGCGTCCAAGTTAAGCAGAATTTTAACAAAAAATGACGTTCATTTTTTCAGAAATTTCAAACGGCGTCCAAGTTAAGCAGAATTTTAACAAAAATTGGCGTTCATTTTTTCAGAAATTTTAAACGGCGTCCAAGTTAAGCAGAATTTTAACAAAAAATGACACTCAGTTTTATACAAATTTCTTAAAATAGGGATGATTTAATCGGATTTGCTTACCAATTTAGATGCGTGCTTTCGAATGATGTAGATTTCGTCTCAGGTGTAAATTTTTCGACAGAAAAATCCTTACGTATTATAATAGTGGTTGTATATCATATATCATGGATCCACACTAACAACAACGGGATAAAATAGAGCACAAATAATCCAGCATTTATCATTCAAGTCAAATTCAGTAAATAGTTCCTTTCCAATCCTGTCCTTTGAATTGATTGCAAACTTTGAATTTTGAATATCTGCTCCTAACTTGTCTAACTTGTCCTATTTTGGAATTTGAGGATTAATAGATTATTTTATTTTACTTTATTTTTGCAGATTCGACTGGCCGTAATTCGACTGCGTAAGAAACCATAATATTTATTTCTGCTGGTCTCTTCACTTTTTTACTCTTCATTATTATTATTTTTGTATTTTGTATTTTGTATCACAGTACAAAAAATAGTCATAAAACATAAAATCCTTTGTTTCTTTGATTTTGTTCTCATTTTGACTGAACTGAGAGTTGTAAGTGATTAATTTTATTTGATGATGACTTGTTTGCAGTGGATACGATGCTGATGCGATTGACAGGTCGTCCAGGATTCTCCATGAAACTTTTGGGTATCCAAGCAACGGGAGGATCCAGAGGAGAATTAATAAGTTGTGCAAGTAACGTCCGACTTTTGGCAATCTCGCCGACTCAGACCACGGTGCAGTGTTGTCAGGACAGAAATCATTTATCCATTCTTCTCTGTGATCAAACTTCTCTCTAAACTCTCAACTCAAAACTTACTCAAATATTTCTTCCATCTTTTTGTAACTATCGAGTCCAATTCCAGTTCCAAATCCGAATTTATCACAGGTTCAGCTCTTTGAATTTGGTGGTTGTCATGACAACTACTTTTGATTTTTGATGTCCTTTATTTTTCTCACAATTCAATTGAATATATTTAACGTATTTTTGTGATACACATTTCCATTGTAACTTTGAGCTGGATCTACTCTCTACTGTCTATTGTCTACTTTGTGTGTGTAATGTGTGATCTAAAATTTAAAGAGAATAAATTTATTCTTATGGATAGATAAATACAATTTCCGTGTGTACCTCAAACTTTTGACTCTAAATATTTTATAATGTGCCAAATAGGGAGAATATCCAATCCCATAAAAAACAAATCAGTTTAAATATGTGATACTCTTCAAACAATTATTATTATTATTACTTTGTACTTGCACACTGAGGGAATGAGAAGGAAAAAATTACTATGTGATGTGAGATGTGAATGGAAAATGGAAAGTCAAGTGTGAAAATGATAATTCTTTTGACTTTTGACCTTTGATCGTTGAAAGCACATGTTATACTTGTACAATGTACAATTTATTTATTTATTCACATTCATTTGAATTGAAAATAAACAACAACAATTTTGTCTTTTTAAACTCTATGCATTGTTTACATGACTTGATTCTTACTTTTTTACTTTTTATAGTAGCAGAGCATCAGACACTTTCATTCTTTTCAAGTAATATTTTTATTTTCATTTCATCATTGATTCTCATTTTTCTCCTTTTTTTCTTGCTTTGTAAATTGTAAATACTAAAAGTTAAAAGTGTAAGTGTCTTGTGCAGTGATGATTTATTATTATTATTTCGTTTCATTTTCAAAAATCACTTGTACCGTTAATCCTTTATGCTAAATCCTAAATAAATTCTAAATAATCTCGTAGGTATCATAAAAATGTATAATAAATAATAAATAATAATACTCTCTCATAAATAAACCAACAATAAATAAATAAATAAATAATAATAAAATATGGTAGAATTAGATGATTTGAGTGGGTTTTGGTTATAAGTGGACTGCGAGCATGTCGTTGTTGTAGTCGATATTATTTGATTGGTGTGGATGTGGATTTGGATGAAGTGTGGCATAAGCGTGTGAAAATTGGGGTGAGCTCTGTCTTGGTGGTGGAGGAGGTTTCTCTCTTACACTTTGACCGTCGTCCGTTCCTGAAACATCCAATTCACTCGCCACTTGCATTGTCAACTCCTGCTCCTCGTAAGTCTTCAATTTACTGTAGAAATAAAAACGAAAAGAGAATATTTATGAATCCAAATATTTTTAGTTAGTTTAGCTGTCCAAGTTTTTACATGGGAAAAAAATTAAATGGATTTGTTTTTTTTGTTTTTTGTTTTTGTGCAGAAAAAAAAAGTTTTATTTTTCTTACTGGTCCATCCAAAGAGGATTTTCGGTTGCCAAGTCCTCCATCATGTCCGGTTGAGTTTGAGACATTCCATGTCTCGGGAGAGTTGGACTGGGTCCAATGCTATCACCTCCTGTGTGAAGCGGGTATTTTAGACCACCATGAAGTCTCTCCTCTTCCGATCCGCTGCTAAACAAACAAACAAATTTTATTCATTCTCAATTCCATAAATTTTATTCCATCACATTTTGTGATTTGTGATTATTGATTATTGATTTTTTCCTAACTTTTTTTATTAATTTAATTGTAAATTATAAATTATATACCTGGAATACATCCTGTTGAGACAGCAGCAGACAGCGAGAATAGCAGCGAGTCCCATGCAGAGCAAAGCAACCAACGCGACCAGTCCTGCAAAAGCCGTGTCCAGTGAATCCCTCGTGTTGAAGAAATATTCTCCTCCTTGTGAATCCGAGGGTCCGAGTACCGGAACTGCGCTGTATAATTCAACGGGAGAGTCAGACTCTTTCAATCGATCATGACCCATGTCAAGAGCTTGCAGAAATTGACCCACAGGAAGAATCTGGGATGTTTTCTTATCCACTGCCGTCACAAAGACGTCACTCCAATTCTGATTCACGTTGAGATCCTCATTAACATGCGGTGTGATTTTATTGATGAGGATCCGGGAATTTGTGATGTTGGACAAAATTTCCACGAGTTGATCTCTCAGCATTTTTTCAGGGGGGGATTTGACGGTGAGGATAACTTCCTGACTGTTCTCCACAACCCAAACTTGAACTTGAGCACTGTCCTCATAAAACGGCGCTAGGGTTTCCTTTGCTCCGATTTTGACGAGGAATCTGTTATTTCCACCACTGTATTGTCGCATGGCCACGGAGGAGATTGTGAGTCGGCCTGTTGCTTCATCCACTCGGAACGGAGATGGGACGACGGAACCACCGGATTTAAACTCATCCAGAATCAAATTGGAACCCAGCAGAGAATACTGGATGGAATTTTCACTGTCAACATCCTCTGCTGTCAACGTCAGGATTTCACGTCCAGGCTCCGCATCCGAATTTATTCCAGCATAATATTGCTTTTGCCTAAAGCGAACTGGATTGTCGTTCTCATCCGTCACTGTCAAAAGTCAAAATTCCATTTCACATTTTTATTTGCCATTCATGTTTTTTTTTACACACATCGTTTTACTTTTACTTTTTGTTTTTTTTTGTATAAAAAAATCTCAAGGCTCAAGATTCAAGTTAAAAATAAAAATATATAAAATTTACCTGTGATTGTAACAAAAGCGACGGATTCGTCATTTGCAGCTTGTTCTTTGGTAACACGATACGCCGTTTTCTGTACCCAAATAAAATAAAAAATTGTAAAGCATTTTTAAGATTTTATGAATGGTAAAATAATGATAAAATTAAAAAAATATAAAAATGTTACATACATTGAAAATGGGTGAAGAGGAAGCTCGGATGAAAAGATGATATTGTTCGATTCGTTCTCTGTCCAAAATGGACTGAGTATAAATTTTTCCCGTTTTGATATCCACTTTGATGTCTTCATTTTTATATTGGTTGGCTTCATCGGAAGCGAGGAAATAAAATATTTGTGCATTTCCGCCCTCGTCCTCATCAAAAGCCTGGACCTGCCCCACAAAACTGCTCTCGAGGGAATTTTCCTTGACTGTGAAATTGTAATGTCGTTTGGTTGTGAGGAATTTGGGGTGGTGATCATCAATGTCTTGGATTTGTATGGTGAGGACGTGATGACTCATGGAGGAGACGGGATCTCCGCCATCTTTGGCCACAACCAGTAAATTATAAGCATTCATCTCTTCCCGATCCACAGGAGCAATTTGATAAATTTTCCCCGTTTCCGTCTCCACTCTGAATTTTTCCGTCTCTGTCACGAGATTATCCCCCTCTTTGAAATAGTAGGAAATGGTTCCCGCCTCCCCGTCATCCCCATCAAAGGCCATGATTTGACCAATTTGCTTGGAGTAGCCGCTGTTGAAAAATTCTTCAATTTCCTTGAGATTGGACTCGGGAGTGGCCAACGTCCAATTGACTTTGTTGGGGAAGAGGAATTCCGGTCGTTTGAAATTTCCCTTGAGAACTTGGATAAATACACCACTTCGATCGTAATGTCCGTTTCCTCTTTTAGTCGTGCTGTTTTTACTGTTATTGTCATTGGCATTTTGTACATCTTCATCATTTTTATCATAAGTTCCCACTTGGTTGTCTGTGACTTCAATGACGAGTCGGAAATCGGTAGGTTGATCGTAAGCTCGACTGACTCGAATTACCCCAGAACTGGGGTCAATTGAGAAAATTCCCTCTTCATTTCCAGAGACGATGGAGAAGTGGATTTGGTCTGTTCCTGGGTCCACATCACCCCCGGAGGCACCCACCCTCAGCAGTTGTTGGCCCGTGGTGAGAGGGGCGTAGACACTCATCATGTAGTTCTTTTGGTCCATAGAGGGCTCCACATCATTTATGTCTTTCACTTTAATCCGGATGGTGGCATAGCCCATTCGACTTGAGTCCTTCGCTCCAATCCCGATTGTGATGAAACCACGCCCATCTTGAAGAGACAGGCTCTCCCGATCTATGAGGGTCCTCCCTTCTTTGCTCACAACCACCGTTCCAAGTCGATTCACCCTGAATGCGCGGGAAAATGGGCCCGGTTGAATTTCATAAGATATGACGTCACCATCCGCATCTGTGGCGTAGACAGTTGTGACCAGTGTGCCCTCTGGCGCATGCTCCTCAATTTCACCCTCATACTCGGTCTGGTTGAAGACGGGGTTGTTGTCATTGATGTTGAGGAGGTGGATAGCGATTGTGGCGGTGGAGGAGAGTTGAGGCACCCCGGAATCCACAACAACGACGGTGCAATTGTACATCGGCCTGTCTTCAAAGTCAAGTCGTCCTGCGACCTTAATTTCCCCTGTCTTGTTATCCACGCTGATGTACTCGGCGCCCTCTTGGATGTAGTAGGAGGAGATGCTCCCGCCCTCTGGATCCTCCGCCTCAAGAGTCAGGATGGACATTCCTGGAGGAAGTTCCTCATCCGTCTCAATCTCCATATCCTCCACTCGGGGTGGCAGTTCATTCACTTCAAAAAGGGTTAAAACCAGACTGCCAAATTCCTGGGAATTTGGAGCTGACGTCTCCGACTTGAGCATCACGGTGTAATTTAGAGAAGTGACAATGTCCCGCTCCAACAACCCTTTGACGATAACTTGACCTTCCTCGTCCAAAGTGAACCAGTCGGGGAAGGCTGAGAGATCTCGCACTACTTTATTATCCACATTTCTCGCTTCAACCGGCTGGACAAAGGCAAATTGCAGCTTCAAATCCTCAACATCAAATTTCTCCTCTTCGTTCTCTTGACTTTGAATTGAGGATTTGATTGTAATTTTATGGACAACATCTCCCGGCTTTGCGGATTCTGACACTTGAACTCGTTGGACTTTGGGCCAGATTTGAGGCAGAGGTTGATACACATTCATCACGTTGATCTGGATGATTGTTGTGGTTGTGAGCGGCGGAGATCCGTGATCCTTTGCACTCACACTCAGTTCAAATTTTGACTCCTGGTGGAAATTTAGCGCCTGGATGAGTTTGATCTCGCCGTTTGTGGGGTTGATGGAGAAATGTCCGTAACTTCCCTTGTCAATCGAGTAGCTCACCAGACCATTGGCATTCAAATCCGCATCCTTAGCCTTCACCTTGGTGACCAGAGTCCCCACTTTCGTGTTCTCCGGTACATTGACCATTCTCTTGGTCACATTGGAGTCGAAGACAGGACTGTTGTTGTTGATATCCGTCACGTTGACAACCACAAAAGTGTTTGTTTTATAAAGGCCGTCCGTGGCTTCCACTTTGAAGCTGTAATTTCCAGGTGGGAGGGAAGAGGGAGGAGCCTTGACCAGGATTTCTCCTGAATTCGGGTCAATTTTAAAGTGAGCGGGTGTGGGGTCCATGATTCGGTAGGCTATCACTGCCGTCTTGTCCACATCGTGAGCTGTCACGAAAAATTTGGGCTCAAATTGCTTAGAATTCTCCAGGATGGTTCGTTGATATTTTCCAGTGAAAGTGGGTCTCCAGTCGTTACTGTCCGTGAGCAGGATTTGAACCGGGACGATGGAATGGATGAAACCGTCCTGTTTGTAGTTGTCACTTGCCTATTTTTAATTTTTGATATTTTTTACAATTATTACGTTTTTTTTTTTTTTTGTGTAATACTTTCTTTTGAATTAAACAAAAATAATTATCATGATATTTTATTTTAGATTAAAATTAAATTAAATTCACCATGTAGAGAAGATCATAAGTTTTCTGAGTTTCAAAGTCGAGGCAGTTTGTGGCGGTGACACTCGTTGAGGACACATTATTCGCCACACACTCGGAAATGAAAATATCACCCGTCTTTGAATTTACTGAAAATCTGCAAATGAAAAATCCCATATTTTTAATTTTAATTACTCTGCATTTTACAATCATTTAAAAACAAGGAAAAATGTTGATAATTTTTTATTTGTTATTTTGTAGCTAAATGTACTTTTTGTGTCCAGATCCAACAAGTTGATAGACGATTCCCTCGGTTCCAAATTCCTTTGAGTCTGGATCTTGAGCGACGATGGAGCCGATTTTGGTGCCTGGGAGGACAGACTCTGGGATGGAAATGCTGTACACTGGTTTGCTGAAGATGGGACTGTTGTCATTCAAATCCGTCACTACCACCTTTTTTTTGAACAATTCATAAATAATAATTATTTACGCATTATTATTTAAAAAAGGAGTTTATTTCATGTTACATGTAAAAATTACATAATAATTTACATATTATATTTATTTTTGATATTTGATTTAAGGGAAAATATGAACAATGGGAAAAATTACCGTGATTGTTGCAGTTGAAAATAGTTGAGGCTCTTCCACATTTTGTGCAATGACGAGGATGAGAAATTTCCTTTCATTAGGATTTTCAAAGTCAAATTGTTTTTTGACACGAACTACAGGCCGCGCACTTCCACTTGCAAATTTCGGCTCAATGTCAAACACATCCGCCAAAGGTCCATCAATGTGAAGAGTAAAGTCTGAAAAGGCTCCCTAAAAACATAATCCCAGATTAATAATAATTCACAATTAAAAATAAAGAGAAAATCTAACCTAAGCCACATTTTACTAAACTACATTTTGCCAATAATGTTTAATAAAAAAATACGTGTAAAATTCTCACAGTGTCTAAATCAATAATTTCCATGTCCAGGTCTGGAAGTGGAGTTCCAACCAGCGTGTTTTCATCAATTTCTGTGTAAAATTCCTTCCGGTTGATTTTTGGAGCAAAGTCATTGACGTCGTCAATGAGGACGGAAATATTTGCGGTGGTCTGTGTAATGTCAATGTCTGACTCTTTTGTCAGGGCCAATTCATCGCTGTGAAGGATTTCTTGGGCTTTCACCTGGAGCGTGAGGACACTTCCCAATATTTCTCGGTCCAGTGGACGAGTTGTGGTGAGTCGACCGGATCGACTGTCCAACTGGAAACAATCTCCAGGATCTGGAAATACGAATCAAATTAATGATGACGAGTTACAATGAAATTCAATGAACCAAATTCTCCTTCCTCTTTCATTGAATTTTCTATGATATTCTTTTAACTGTGAAAATGGATAATAATTGTGATTTGTATCGTACTTGTGAGGAGAGAGAGTTTGACTCCACGAGGTCGTCCCAAATCCCCATCTCTGGCCTGAATGATCATGACTAGTGAGCCAACAGGCGCATCCTCACTCACTCGTCCTGACATAGAACCCGTGAAAATCGGAGCTGTATTTTGCACATCATTCACACGGATCAAAACACTCGCTTTACTCACGTGCTCTCCGTCCTACAATCAAAAATCATCATCATTTTCATTTAACTTTGTCCTAATAAAATATCCACCTTTTCTCATTATAATCAATAATTATTATTGATACAAATATCTATATGACAATAATATAATTATTATTATTGCTGAATTCTTACAGTGGACGTGAGAATGAACTGATAGAGGGATCTTTTATTGTAGTCTAATTTGCTCGCCAGTCTTATGTCCGCTCTCAAACTACCCGCTGATGCTTCTTTTATTTCCACTGGAAACACGTCACACGCCTCGGGAGACTAAACACAAAAATCATTATTATTATTACACATTGCACATCTACTTTGGATTGTGTACAGAATTATGTTGCACAAAAAAAAGTGTTTTTTTTTCAAATACAATCAACTATCAAGTATCAACTCACTTGGACAGTTGCTGAACAATTGAGAGTGAGTGCAGATCCAGTCATGTCAGGATCAGTCACAGAAACAGACAAAACTTTTGAGCCCACTCGAGTCTCTTCTGACACTTGCAAATTTTCAAATGCACTCTACACACAAAATCACAGAAGAATCATTAAAAATTATTAAAAATTATCCATACGGCTGATGAAAATAATATTTCACATTTTTAATAGAAAAACCTCGTTTCTATTTTATATAAATTATACTAATTCGCGATAATGACGTACTTGATTCTTAAAAACAGGTGGATTATCATTTGTGTCAATGACAGTGACGATGACAGGAATTGTGACTAAATTATTTATTTCACCATTTCCCACCACATCCTCAACTGTCACACTCAGTTTGAACTGGGCTGCAGCCTAAACACAGCAAAAATGAAAAACCAACCAAAACAATGAATAAAAAATCATTTATTGGTCAACATGACAAAATATTATGATGGAATATGATTTAAAAAACGGAGATATTAGAAAAATGACTGACTTCTCTGTCAATGGGTTTGGCGACGGTAACTTGACCAGTTTCTTCATCCACTGCCAATTTATCAGTGCCCATGAGCCCAAATTTCACCCCTGAATTCTCTGGATCTTGGGCTTTGAGCGTGTAGACGACGGTGCCGACTGGAGTATTCTCCTTTATCACATGATTACTCAGATCCGCAGTGAAAAATGGTGGTTTATTTGCCCAACTCACTGAAAAATATTTTAGCATTTTTCCATGTTATTCATTTTTCAATAAAAAATGAAAAGGTATTTGAACACGAGAGAAAAAATAGTTTTAGTTTTGCTTGTTCATGTACTGTTCATGTAGTAAAATGCAAACGTAGAATAAAGAAACAACTCGAAACTTCAAATATAAAAAAAAAGCTTGGAAATATGAAAGAGACTTACATTGAGCTGCATTTAAGATGATTAGAATTAGAATTAGCGAAAAAGAGTGGATTAAATTAAAGGACTTCATTGTCCTCACGAAATTCAGATCTTAACTAAATCTCCACACACTCGTTCGCTCACTCACAACTCACAACGAGTTGGGATTAAATTATTAAAAGTGAACTTGCTTCTTTTGTCCAACTTGCAACTGTGTTTAATTTATTGACGTTCAACGTTAATACTTTCCACTATTTACTATTCACTAAGATTGTTCACTTGAAATGTTCTGGAAAAATCCTCTTTAAATTTTAAGTATATTATAAAATAAATAAAATACTAAACAAAATATTGTTACATGATATTTGATGTTACACACATGTTTTGTTGTTTGCTTTTGATGCTTGATTCTTGATGTGTGCGTCTACTGATTTTACTTAACTTTTACTGTTTTCTGTCATAATCACGATGAGAATTGAGAATTGAGAGTAAAATACAGTGTAAAATGGATTAGGATTTAGTATTAAAAAAAAGTCCTTGTCGTTTTCCTTTCATTAGGATGAAGAAAAAATAATGTATTCCATTTCATTTTTTTATCACATAATAATAATATGTAAGTTTTGAATTGCATTGTTTTTTTTCCAAAGGAGCTGTCGTTTCTATTTCATTTGCCGATGCTTGTAACTTGTAAAGTTTTTGTATTTCATATAATATTCGTCTTCATTCCCACGAACCACATTCAACATATCAGCATATTCAACACATTCAACAAGTCGAGAAATTCTATCGGAATAAATACACGATCATCATCACAATAAGAATAATACGAATAATAATATTAATGAGTTGTCGTTTTTAGAAAAATGGAGAGAAAATCCTGAGAGAATTTTCCACCCTTTTTACACACACACAAACTCCAAACTCAATCACAAATCACACTGTCATAAAATATAGAGCAGAGAAGCACGTAAAACGTAAAACGTAAACTAATATCACAATTACTTAGTATTGCACTCCCACAGTTTGTGTTTGTGTTTTGTATTTGATGTAGTAATTACTTAAATACTTATTTTGTTTACATTTTTATCTAGATATTTTGATTCTTGATTCTAAATTCAGAGAGTTGAGAGCGACAGCAACAGTGTGCTCTGTTTTATGTATTCACTATTTACATTTTTGTCAACGTATTGTATTGTTCTATATTATTTTACTTGTATATTTTATATAATGTGCACCACTGTATCGAATTGAACTGAATTCAATGAATGAGTAAAGAGATTTTATATTATGTTGTTGTGATGATGATTAAATTTAAATTTAAATCCAAGTTTAGATAAAATTACAAATATTATGATGATGATGACAGGCGGCTGTACATATCAACATATCAACTAAATAAGAACTTTTAAGAGGTAAGTATCTACTATACCTACAGAGAAGAAGAGGAGCAGGAGTAGAGAAGGAAGAATTGGTTGGCTAGTCGAGTGAATGTAAGTGTGACGATGGATAAAAGGTAAAGAAATGTATAAGTATAATAATATGTGAGGAATATACAATTTTTACCTGAATGATGCTGACTCCATACATTAGAATGCATACGTACATACATACATACAGGTATATGTTATATTGTTGTTATATCCATTCATTCTGGCACTCAAGTACAGGTGTGTGCATCGTCTTCTTCTTCTTCTTGTCTTCCATACTTACACGTATTTATGTACGTATACGTATTTGTATTCATATAGGTAGTTTCAAAGCTAGGTTTGATTATTATATTAGGTTTTGAGGTCCGAGTCCGGTCATAACCCAAAGATTTGCTCGAGGCTCCTCAAGAAAAGGAGTCTTAGCAGTTAGCAATCGTGTTCAATGTATATTGCACAATATACTAGAGACTATAGCTGCACTCAATATGCACAGGTAGATGAATACATAATAATAATAATAATAATATACATTCAGAATTCAGAGAGGCCTAAAATGTTCAACGGGACTTCTAATAAACAACAATCATGATATTCTGCATCCAACGTTTACTCTCTTCACTGTACAAAATCTTGAATGTAGGAGACATTCTTTGCATAACTTAGTAGTAAACGGAAAAATCTTTTAGGATGAGTCGTAAACGAACCATTAAAGACAGATGCATAAACTATACATGTAATGTCACAATTAAAACCTAAAAGATCCTAATGAAGTCATTTTTCGTCTGCTCGTTTATGCTCATATTTATACTTTATATGTATTTAAGGCATCCTTTTATTTTTTATTTTCATTAAATAATTAACTATGCTAGGCTCAAGTCTTCCCACAATGGAAACATTTTGTAAATGGGATAAAATTAAAATGTGTAGAGTTGACTCTGCAAAACAATGGGATGAAAACCCAATGAAAAAACTGAAAAATTCAGATATATTATGGTTCTGCTATTTTTTTACACACACACACACACACACAAAGAGACAAAAAAAACGCAAGATTTTTGTTTGCAAGACGTAGTCCGTAAAAAGCATCAGAATTCCTTGCAAAACAGCGGATGTATTCAAACCAAAACTCGGCCAAAAAAAATTCAGCACTCTCTTTTTACTTTTTACTCGAGTTGTTTTAATTAGCAGTTAGTTAAATTATTGTTATTTGTGTGTACTTTCTAGTTTGTAGTATCATGAGGTGTATATTTTAAGTGTAAAGACGGTTGGAATAGAGAAAGATGAGTCTAAAAAATTTGGTGGGTAGGAGTTATAGTTGTTTGGTAGCCAATGCTAATTTTGGTAGTAAATGTGGTTCAATTAGGAGGCAAAGACGATCTCTAATACTAAATAATACTAATTGTAATGATCACAATTATATTACAAAAGAATGTCGTCGTTCAATACATTCAACTTCCACTCACTCAAGTCAATATCCTGCTTTTTTTCTCCATCCCATTTACTTGGAACAGGATCAACTGCGCATCAAAGAAACAGGTGAAGCCGAAAAATTAGCCTTCATTCCGATCCGGGCAGCTGAAAGTACTCAAAATCAAAGTATTTGGCACGACCCTCTTGTTACAAGATTCACTAATATGGTCATGAATGATGGCAAAAAAGTGTTGGCTCGTGAATTAGTGGATAGAGTAATAATAATTACATTTCAATTTTCAATATATATATATAATATTATAACAAAATTCCACTAGTTTTTTTAATAATTTTATTGTTGATGTTCATAG
Organism: Sminthurinus aureus; assembly: GCA_034698265.1. Classification (NCBI taxonomy): domain Eukaryota; kingdom Metazoa; phylum Arthropoda; class Collembola; order Symphypleona; family Katiannidae; genus Sminthurinus; species Sminthurinus aureus. Next base: position 23,658 of record JAQGBH010001933.1, read on the forward strand.
AAAATTATTACATGAATGGTTGTCAAGCAATGTTGCTAATAATTCATTTGTTTTTGATAATATTGTATTGTAGGGTTTTGAAAATGTCAAAAGGATGCAACTTGACAAATATTATTCAGAAAAGGATGAAACTGCAAGAGCAAAGATAATTTTAAACCCTTGGGAAATATTTCATAAAGCTGTTTCAAATTCTAAACCAGTTTTAGAAACGACACCAATCAAGAGAGGCGGAACAACGTATGCGGTTCCAGTTCCTGTAAAAGACAGTAAAGCAACATATCTTGCACTCAAATGGATCATTGAAGCTTCACTAGAAAAAGAAGATGATGTTCGATTCTATTTGAAATTATCCTGGGAACTCTTAGATGCTGCAAATGATACTGTAAGTTTTAGTAGTGTGTAATATTTTAAATAATAATAATTATACGCATTACATAATATAATATTAGTACAGAATAATAATTTCCTTCTAATACCTATTATGAACGATATAACACAACTTATGACAAAATACATTACCATTTTTATGAATAATGAATAACATAAATGATCTCATTAACAAAATTTGTTGGTTGTTTCTATTTTTTTGAATAGGGTCGGGTCATAAAGAAAAAGCAAGATTTACATAAATTGTGTGAAGCCAATCGAGCATATGCCCATTTTAGATGGCAGTAATCGGAAATATTTATATTTGATAAAAATTATAATATTACGTATTCTGATCGATTGGAATGAATATGTTCATTTTTCAAAGTCATTTGTTTTTCCTTTTTCCATCTTGTATACCAAAACATTACGAGATCCATGTTAATATAATATTATATTATTGGTATTTTTTCAAGTAGAGTGTTACTGTGAGTGACAATGGTTATGTTTTTCTATATACATAGCTATAATGCTTTTTTTCTTCCTTTTTTTTAACAGCAATAAGTATACTACCATGTCTGATTATGTAGTAAATAATGTTGATAATAAATACTTGAAAAAATTTGAAAACAGAAAATTTAAAATGAAACGTAATTATATTTCATTTTATTTACATATGTACATCCATGCATAATATACATCATACTTTACTTACTTATGATAAGTACATGTTTTCTTTCGGATTACAAGTATGATTATAATTTATAATATTAGAGTATTTTAAAAAATGTAAAATAGAAAAAATGTCATTATTTACATAATAATTTATCATTTAAGCTTAAATCTTTATGATTCATCAACTTTGCACATTAGAGTCTAAAACAGATTCAACATTTGGAATACCAATAAATTTATACTGTACGGCACCCAACGACGTGAATCCATCTTCCTCATCCAAAAGCAATTCCTGTAGATTAAAAAATATTGCAAATTATTTACAATCTAAATATACTAATTTTCATGCAATATAAAATATAATGATGCCTTTTTCTGGTGGTTCTTAATATGTAAAAATTAATAAATAAATATTCCTTACTTGATAAAAACCTGGTCTGGTTCCAGCTGTGAGTTCAAAACATGAATTTCCCATCACAATTCTTGATTCACCCGTTGAAAGTGTTTCAAATTGAGCAATCAAACCCTCTGGAATATCATTTATTGTTTTTGCAAGTTCTTTAGTTGAATTTCCACCTTCAGTACTACTACTACTATTGCCTTCTTTCTCTGTTGAGCTTTCACAGAAATACGGAAGATTTTCTGGTAATTGGAGCAGAATAATTGTTCCATCGGGTGGAAGTTTTGACAAGGTGGAGGCAAATGTATTCTTTTCACCTCTTTTTTTCCTAGGACTTGATGATGGAGTAAGAGATCGAGTTGTGATAGGCTCTTCAGGTACATCAGCATTTAGGCGAGATAAACCTATACATAAAATAAAAGCAAAAACAATTATTATTATTATTGAGTATTCAAAAATATGCCTTTATGATTTTGTGTAGCACTTTTACCACTACCAAATAATTTGGCATTTCACATGATAATATAATATTATATAACAACATGCAATCAATTATTATAATATATTATGTTTGTTTTTTATCATAAAGTTTGATATTTAAAAAGTGAAAATAAATTAATAGAAAAGAATCTTACAAGAAGAGAGAGGAAGTGTTACAGCCTTTTCTAAACCATCTTCATCTGCCTGTTTTAAATCTGCAACAAAGGATTTTCCCGTTCCAAAAAGTTCTTTGTATTTGGTTTTCATAATGGTACGATTGGAAATTTCTTTTATAGTTTCCATCAGTTCTGGATCATGTTTATCCAATTTCCGTGCCACACCACTAGAATAAGCACCACTACCACTCCGAGTTCCGCCTCCTGCAGCACTTGGTGCTCGAGTTTTGGATTTTACGGTTCCATCCCCGATTCCTTGTGAAAATATTGCTCCTTCTGCCTCCACATATTCTGATGTTCTTTTACCACCTCTTCCACGATCATTAGGACCACCACGGCCTCGACCTCCTCGATCAAACCTTCCTTCTCTATCTCGATTCCCTCTATCATTTCTATTGTGGTTATTATTCCTGGATGTTTCTGTGTTTACATTTCGTTCTCTCTTGCTTGGAAGATTGGGAACAAATTTACGTGTATTAGAACTACGAACACCTGGAACTGCTACTCTCTGAGCTGATGATGATGATGATGATGAGGAGGAGGATAATGTCAAATCTCTTGGCCCCTATAAATAAAATGCAACAATAATTGACAATTGAGAACAATTTAATTTAATAAATGATATCAATAGTCACATACTTATACACTATACACTCATATACTCAATTAATATAATTTGCCATTTACTACTACTACTACTAATAATAATAAATAATCATGTACAATAAAAATGATGGAACTTCAACTACCTTAAATGACGGTAAGCGTTTTGTATCAACAGGATTAGAAGAAGAACAAGACGGACCAGCTTCTCCACTATTTGAATCCATTTATTTTCAAGTAAAAACTATACATGTACTGTTGTACTGTTATGTATTTATAACAGTAAACAATTAAATTAATTAATTATTACTCCTTGTAAATTATGATGTAATTGACATGCTGAGGTCCACAGAACAAACTTAAACATTCTTTTATTTACAAAAATGATGTAATTTCTACTACATTTTTCTGTTTTATTTTTTTTTGACTCCATGTGAGTCTAATTTTGAACCTTTCCGCAAATTTCCAAATGTAATCTGTTGCTTAAAATATCTACAGCATGAAGCAAAAAACAAGGTGAATTTTTTTTAGAAAAAAATATATTTTTGAACCAATTAAACATAAAAATGAATAAAGTAAATAAAATTATTCACATGTAAATACACAGCCAATCCTCTTACTAAATTTACTGTATTCTAAATAAATAATTTAAATATTGACAGATGTAATTACTGTCGCTGATAATTTTTCATTTTTACTTTCGTATACTTAAATATTCATATCTCATTTTGCAATTTGCAAGTTGTCAGTCATTTTCAGGTTACTTACATCAAGGATGAAGAAGAAATCATTTTCAGGGTAAAAATATTAGTATTAGTGTTTTTGGAAAGCTTTTACATAATTTTAAATTGATAAATTGAACCAACTCGTGTGCGTGCAGATACGCATTTGTGTAGTGTGTAAATAATATAAACTACACATGAACTATAAACACACAAGTCTTTTTTTGATTACCTAAATGAAACATGTATAAAAAAATATAGAGTGAGGCAGACTCGTTTTCATTATTTTTTATGGATTATGGATCAAGCATTTATTAGCTATTGTACCGTGTGTGTATTGCCAGTATGTCGGTTGTCTGCGTGTTGCAGTATTATTTTTGCGTGCATAAAACATAAATAACATGGTGTACTGAGTGTACTCTGTAGCCTGTACACGAAGTACTCACTCACTCACTCATTCATTCGTATATTCCTTTTGCAAACTCAAATATTCATATGAAATTGATGGCGTCGTTAGTCTTTAGTCGTTATGTCACATCTCATTCCCATTAAGAATAATAGTAGCTCTTCTATTTAATTCATATCCCACTGTCTTTGTACAATTGAATATGTACTATATATTATATATAGTAACTGGTAAGACGTGAAATTTTCCATTTAGAGTTTCCAGTTTAGAGTTTAGAGTACAAATTGTAGATACAGTATACAGTACAGTGCACATTAAAAACTATGCAAACTATTAACCTTTTCTCCCCGGGATACGACTTTTGTCGTATTTTATAAACAATAAACAAATTCCTGAATACGACGTTTGTCGTAT
>JAQGBH010001934.1:0-27898 GCA_034698265.1 Sminthurinus aureus
TCCTTTGCATGAACTATTCCTGAATTTAAACAAATGAAATGTGAAAATATGCATGCTCAATTTTGTCTTCAATATTAAATATAGGTATTAACATTCACTGTCATTATGCCTTATGTACGATAAACGATAAATACCTTTTGTATTACATAATATTATATGCATAGTATAAAATTCAAAGTCGGAGAATATAATATAAGTTCTAACTGTGATTTCTAACTTCTTCGATCATATTCTATAGTGTCAAGTCCATGGAACTTGTGTCGTGTGCTCAGTGCTCCTTCATTTTGTCTACGCATCATTTAAAGTGTGTAAAAGTTATGTTTCTTTAAGAACTCTATACACTATACTCTATACTATAGACAATGAAATCCAGATAAATTTCACGTAGATATTATAATTTGATGGCAGTCAATCTACAGAAAATAAGGCAAATATTATTACATCATTATTATTCATTATATTTACAAAAAATAGACTTTTTCATTTTTATTATTTTGGTGATATCCCAATAATAAATACTAAAAACTGAGCAGATAATAAGTCAGCGGATGACATCATTTTCTTAGTTCTGGAACTGGAACTCAGTAACATTTGTGAGCCTTGTTAGTGTAAAAGTGTGTTTAACCTACACAAAGTGCATAGTGCATACAGTGTATCAAAGAAAAAAGTTCAATTACTGTTGCGTTGGCTGACTTGGTAGAAATTACACTTTTATTTTTTGACATTTAGCATCTTAACAGTGACCGGACAAAAAGTTGTGATCTACTTACCTAGTGCATGAAAAGTAAGTGAGAAATCACTCCTTCCATTCATTTACAACACTATATATGCGAAAAAAATCTCAATATTTTCGTCCATATCGATATAAAATGAACTAAAAACTAAAAAATTAGGAAACAAGTGGTTCATCAAAGTACTGTCGAAAGTCGAAATTCAAAATTCAAAACCCTTCATTTTTTACTACAGCTAAAAAAGGCATCTGTTGCTATTTGGATCCTATACTTATTTTATTAAAAATTCTAGTGATAAGAGCAAAATAACACACTGATGCAGATACTTGCACAGTGTACGCTGTACACTGTGTACTGTGTACAGGGCTAAATTTTACAAGTTTCGGTTTCTTGTCTGATTGTTTGTCGTTTCTTCTTAAAAAATCCTTCAGAAATCACAAGAAGCTTATTTTTTCAAAATATCTTCATAATTCAAAATGGCATCATACGCATAAACAATAATATTTAGATCTAAATATTATTTAGATTTATGCATTATGCATTCCATTAAAATAGGTGAGCATGCTGAATTCTAGTACACAAACATTTACAGTATATTATTATAATGTATGTTGTATGTTGTGTAATATATATCTGTGGCTTTATCTCAGAGTTCTTTTGCATTTAGTTATTTACTTTGATTTGAGTCATTTATAGTCCTAGCACTATTTTAGAGCTAAGAACACAAAATGTCATGTTTTACTTCTGGCTATTTAAATTTTTCTTGCTAAACCGATCAGGTTCCGATTCATTTTTTGCTCGAAAAACAATTTTCCCTTATAACTCGAAAAACGTTTGATTGCATAATATTATTGCATCAGTAATATGCCTACATACCTACAATTATTTGAACTCTAGTACAGTATATTTTGTATGACAGGCAAGAAGCGAAATTCAAAATTCTATGTATACATATTCTAATACTGGTAGTTAGGTAGTGTATTAAAAGGATATAAGTATGGACGTTTTATTAATATTATTAGGCCGTTTTCAGTCTCACAGTGTGTTATCACTTCTTTGAGCTGTTTTGAGTTTTGAACCACTCAGCGATTTCTTTCAAATTGATTTTATTCATATCATATTACGAACTACATATTATTATTCCCAATTGTACTTAAATATGTTGAGATTATTTATTTGTTATAAAAACGTGTAATATTACCTATATCATGTACTTAATTTATATACATGGCTTGTGCATTGTGCATAATTCTTTACTCTCTACGCATTGTAGATTTCTATTTGTGTTCAAATCTTATAATATGCAGTGGTCAGCGTTCAGGATGTACCATGTATGTACACTGCGTACACGCATTTTTCCCTTCGTATTTTTGTGTTGAGTGTAGAGTGTAGAGTGTGTGTGTGTACACACACACAATTATTTTTCTAGTTGAGACAAAATGCTTGTGTACTACAAAATACACAAGCACATGCACAAATATGAAAATATTGAATGTATGCACAATGTACACCTCAGTATAATAATATTATGATTCCTTATATTACTCACAAATCATTACTCACTATTGAAATAGATATGTATGTCTGTGTGCGGCAGATCCTTTTGAAACAAAGGACAGTAAAAGACACTGGGCACTATTAATTTTACTGGCTAAAAGGTAAAAGTTTTTGTTTAATACAACAAAAAAAAAACTAATCGCTGTGTATATGAATTTGCGCTACATGTATACATATAGAATAGTCTGAAAAAGACGGAACAGAGAAGGAATGACGGGAGTACTCACAATCACGTTAGACGATTCGGATGGAGAAGACCAGAGTAACAGGTCTGTTCCAGAAGGAAATTATCCTGCTTCCTCTTCGCTTCCTTCAGTCAATTACGGAAGCAAGCATGCCCAGGACACAATTAAGAGATCGAAATCTACGTATCATGCGAGACATGACAATGTTTGTGACTTAATTTCTATTGACTTGATTTTATTATGGTTCAATAAAAAATACATGTAAAGTGACTGTAAAACAATTTATGCTAGCTTTGAACAATATGTATACATACGAATAAACACAATATATCTTCATATCATATTGTGCCTTTTAATTTCAGAAATCAGTTTTGACGTTTGATCCACAACGTGAAAGTCTTTCAAAATGTGAATCATCAACTACTCTAGCTGCAAAGGATACTACAGTAGTTTCAGAAATTGGATCTTTGGTACTATTTATACAATAATTAAGTGTCCAATCACCAGCTATTATATTAATTTCAATAATTTTAATTTTGTTATTATTTTTATTTTTATTGCCTGTGTATTATATATATTTGGTCTAACATTATTGGTCAAAATTTTGTCCACATGTGTCAATAGTGTTTTGACAGCCCCTGAAACTGAATTATATGATCTAACTGAGATAACAATTTTGTACAGAAAAGAAGAAGCTCCAGTGACAAATTATCAGCTACACAGGATGATGGTGATGCAGTTCTTCCCATGACCAAAAAATCTCGTCAAGACGATGACACAAGAAGACTTCGAGTAGAACGGAGCAACAAAAACGTAAGGACATATTATGTGTACAAAACATGTAGTTTTTTTCATTCTTCTTTCCAGTATAGATTATGTAACATGTATAATTGAAGAGTCTTTTATAAAATTATCCCCGAGCATATCAAATACACAAACACATGCAATATTACCTATAGCCTACACTACATGATTAAAAGAGTACGTATTTATTATTTTGTCATGATAATGGCAAATGAACCATATCCTTCTTTCAGGTGGCAGAAGCTACAACAAAGCTACTGATGGATAGAATGCATCAGAAATATAATGGTGCTAGTGACAGCTCTGTTGATTTGTTTGTAAGAAAATCTGAGAAAGCCATCAGGCAAGTCCAAAATTCACACGAAGATTCTTCCAGTTGTGTGAGGAAAATTTTTTACTTACTTGAAGTTGTTGATGGGTTTCGTTTTAATCAAGAATTGGAACGAAGACTAAAACGCTACATGGAAGAGAAGAAGAGAAAGAATAAGAATCCCACAGTACGCGGTGACGACAGTCCAGTGACTTGATTATTTTAAATTTATAAATCGTGGTATATTGTGCATTGAATAGGTGTGTTATAATCATGCTTTCAATATATTGCCTACAAATTATAATATAATTTGTATTTCTTTGAAACCTCTTCCACACAGATAGTACAAGATCCGGTCTCTAAGATGAAGGGTATTAGAAAGTCAAACCAGGAGGACAATTCTGTAGTGATGGAGCAAGCAAAAATGTAAGAGCAAACCGAACCCAGTTTTTTTTGAAATTTATATATGTATATGTAAAACTTAGAAATGAAATAAATCGAAAGTTTCTATAATTTTATGAACTGATTTGTTTGTCTACATGCAGAGAAACTCAAAATGTGAAAGTAAAACAGGAGAGCAAAAAATCAAACGAGGCAAGAATAAAGACTGAATACTCCTCAAATGAAGTCTCGTCTGGTCTCAATGTTTCAACTGCAGGTAACCAGTGTGTTGATCGAAAATGTTCGTTTTCTTCCATCCATAGAATGTACAACTTACAATGAAATTCATACTGGTAGAGCTGTCAGAATATATTTTTAAGCATTTTAATCTTGCGGTCTTTCAACTTGTGGTTTTTGTGTACTGTTTTTATCTAAAATGAAAGTTTAGTTGTTTGCCCTGGAGTGACATTATCCAAAGTAAAAGAGGAACCCGTTTCCCTGCTTCGTACCAAAAACGAGAATTCTTTGAATTCATACCATGAGAAAAGCCATTTGGATGATTGGATGCATTGGAAAATTCAGGATTTTATGTAATATATTTCTATTATGCATTATTTATTATTTGTCTTTGAAGTATAGCTCTGTGTATTACATTACACATAACACATACATTAGGACAAAAAGCAATAATAATTATTGAAACAATAATATTATTCCTTTCCTTCAAATTTTAAATGCTAACAATCTACCTTAGAAACCATTAACTGTATGGTATAATATGTACACAATACAAAATTATATATATGTATAATGAAATATTTATATATTATGTACTCTATAATATTATACTCTATTAATATTTAAGATTCCTGTTTATTTCAAATTGCTAAAACAGCTTACATTACCATAAGCATAGAAAGTATGAACATGTAATTTCTTGCAGTTTTGTAAATATTTTAACGTGCATGAAAATGCTGCAAGCTTATAATATGAAATAATTATAGGCATTACACCTCAAGTTTTGTATTTAATCAGTCTTAACTATTCCACAATGTCTCAAGTTTACTTTTTATGCAAAGATTTTATACCATGTTATGCATTATAAATACCACTGATCCATCAGCTTTTTGATGTTTGGAAAGGAGAATCTTCATTTGCCATTTTTGTACGTCACTTAACCACATAATTATTATTACTGTTTTGGCTTTATTTTTAAAAATATATATCACTTACATTATACAAATTACAAATAAATATTACGTATTATAATATGTTACTGATAGTACATAACAATAACAACAAAAACAAAACTGCAGTCTAGAACACAAATAAGAATAAAGAACATTTATTATTTATATTAATCTTAATATAATAATATATATAAAATATAATGTCTCTCTCTGTTTCTTGTACCATAAAATTTCAGAAAACAACAACAAACCATTTTACACTTTTTTCAAATTCCATCATTCCAATCAAAGTAGAAACAAAAAAAATCTCACCTTGTACCTTGTACCAATGAGGATAAGCAAGAAATAATATTATAATATACAGCAAGTTTGAGATGGAATGTTCAATGGAATTTTTTACATTTGTTTCCCTCAAATTGCATAATAATAAGACTCAGTTTTATAATGGCATACTAAATCTTTCAGCCACATTTACTTTTTCTTTTCTGTATCACTGATAAGATCGTTTAACAAAATTCGTTTACATATGATTCAAATTCACAATCTTTTCGAGCTCTATAATCCACATTATATAAAATACAAAATATGAAAATATTATTGTTATTGAAATTGAAAGAAGTTGTTAAAAAACGTTTTTAATATCTTGACTTTATTTTTTTCCAAGTCCATTCGTGGTATGTGTTGCCTGGATCACATTCTCGTAACATTAGTTGATTTGAGCTAGGATGAACAACTAGACACTTTCCATTTTTGTATTTCATTAAACGTGTATCCTATTAAGACAAAGAATAAAATGAAAGGCATTTTAGAAAATACTTAAACAAAACTAGGGCACATTGTAGTTACACTTTGAAGCCTAAAACATATAATTCGAAAAAGCTCATCATAAATTCATCGTTTGGAGTGAGTAACAAGAGCCGCACAAAAATAATTTTTTTAAACTAATTTGGATGTGCTCTTTTGCATGGTATATGTTTCATTAAAATCTTAAGGTCTTAAAATAGGTGCTAGCAACTAACAACAGTGATATTATAGCACTTTGATTGATTCTGAATCACAATAACAAAGATAAGTTTTGTTTAGTAGTATCAGATTTAGATTAGAGTCAATTCCTATGTAAAATGTTTTTTGTCTTTCTTTTTAATGACTAATGACATGATACGTGATAAAATTCGTTTGTGTTTGAATAAATTTCAAACTTTCTTCTTCTATCGTTTAAATAACACTGGAAAACCCAACAGGCTCCAATTAAGTGTAGTTTATCATTAAATGAATTGAGTTACAGTCGACTCTCTCTATAAGAGCCCCTTAGAAAGCTAAAAAATCCTGCCGTAATAACTGAATGACGTTTTATAGAACCATAAAAACTATATATTTCTAAGCATCTCGGGAGGATTCCGTGAAGATGTTATAGAGGAAATGCCGTTATACGGGAGCCTCTTATAGAGAGAGTGCACTGTACAGAATAATACAGACAAGAGCATCTGAACTACGATTAAAGGAAAAAATAAAGAGTTGCAATGCAATCGTTTATTTTTTACCCTATACTAACTCTTAAATCTTAAAGGTAATCTATCATAAATTCATAACCTACCATACACATCATGTTCTGAGTTCTGACTGACTCATCCAAATCTACTCATACAAGTTTTTCTAAATTTTTTTTTTTCGTGATAAAACATTCAAGTAAAATCTGATAACCTGAAACATACAGTATGTATGTAGAATTGTGTGAGAAAGAAAGAGCAATGTGGCAAAAACGATACATATATCATCCATACTCCATACTTATAATTTTATTTATTATTGTGAGAACTAAAAGGAACAACTATATAAAATATAGAATAGATAAAAAGACAGAGTGTAATAAAAGATAGCAACGTATTTATATGAAAGGGCGTTCAAATATTTTTTCACTCATTTTAGATTTTAGCATTCTGCATCTATAATATTTTTAACTTTAATCACAAACTTTAACATACCTGCTCATAGAAATTCAAAAAATATTATACGTATATTCTCAAATCCATCAAATATTTTACTCATGTTACTTGAAGAAAATATAAGTGTGTATGTACAATGTACAGTGTACACTCTATCTAATTGTGTAAATAGTAAATAGCGATGAGAAAGCTATAGTTGAATTTCTTCCTTGAGACTTTTGGGACTGGGACTGTTTCGTCAATGGAATAGACAATGGAAGAGCTAAAAATTGTTCCTCACGGAAACAGCTTCAACAAAATAAAATATAAATCTTCACAGCTTTTCTATAGTCTGTGTAGTTGGTTTTCTAATCTATAGCTTTATACACACAGGTCTTCGTCAATGATGACTAATGAACAGTTGACATGAAATTGATGATGATGGTGCAGGAGTTTATTTCTACTTTTTGTCTACTTTTTAAACAAAACAGCTTTTACCTTTTGGCCTAAAGCCCTTTCTGCGTCTAGCAAGCCAGTACGCTTTCAACGCTTTCCATGGAAAACTGTACCACGCGTAGACCCAGTGAATCAAGCTATAAAAACAAAAAAGTTGAACAAAATAATTATTGTCAGTTTTTTATTCAGTTATTTTTCCATTTCATTCGCCATTTTCTTTGAATCTGTATATCTGCATCAAGTGAAAAGCCAACAAAATGTACATATGTGTGTAAATTAGATGTGTTTGTGTATTTTTTACCTCAATCTTCCTCTTTCTGTACCAGGCGTCTCGAGATTTGTCCAACCAGCATCACAGAAATTTTCTAAGAGTTTCATAAAACTGACACCATCCGCTACCTACAGCATGTTGAACAAGACATAAAATTCAAGCAAGATAAATTATTACCTCAAAATATATGTTGTAGGTTGTACTGTAAAATTATATAGTTATAACAAAATAATTATGTGATTGCTAATGGCTGATCATATAACATCAAGACATGACATCAAGGAAAATATTTGTATTGAAAGTTCATGATCATGGTTAATGCATGAAATTTGAGATTTTTTATATATAAATAACATGTGGAAATAAATAGAAAACGGAAACGTTTCTGACCATGTGATGTAATTTGATGATGACGGCTGTCCTACCGCCGGTCATTGGAACCATCAAGATTCCCCAAAGAGGTCTACCTTCTCGATATCCTGTGGACACCCATTCAGGAAGAAGAGCCTTCAGCTCTTGATCTGTATGAATTGGCCTTTCTTCTATCAACTCGTTCTCTGGCTGCAATAAAAAAAAAGACATACAACATTTAATGTTTAAACATCCATTATAAATATCCATTAAATTATGCTCACACGTCGCGAGACACGTTTTTATATGTTCTTTTTGTTCATGTTATTTCATTTATAAGTATAGGTCCTATACGTATACTTATTTTTTACTTTGCTCTCCACTAATTTTATAAAAATCATTCAAACTTTTTTACATGATTTTTGTAATAAAGTCTTTTTCCATAATAATTTCCAATTTTCCATGTATTTCATTATGCAATATTTTTTAGGTGAATTTTCACATTTTTTACCACTTCAAATTAAACTTAAAATACTATTGACTATTGTCAACTTTACTTTAGAGTACATCACTTATTGTACTGTTATACATCATACGTATACTCTAAGATTTGTACTTGTACTACATATGATTTTCTCTTGCATTCGCAGTTTATGTGGTAAGAACAAACTTAGCTATCGAAATGTTCAACATTAAGCGTATTGAGTTGTGGTTTAACACTTGATACCTTTACCAGCTGCTTTTGTAACATTAAAAACATTGCGGCTGCACCACATTCAAATTTCTGAAATCCCAAATCCCAAATGTAAATTTCAATAATAATTCCTCTCATTATGTATGTTGAACTGAGATTTTGTATGCGGTTAACCTCTAATATCTAATTGAACAGCTACCAATCTCATGTTTTGCACCATAACGCCATACTTCATTGGGGAATTCTAAGTTATATAAAAAAAAGTAGGACCTTTTCATCACAAAAATTATGGCCACATAAAGCTAGTATTATTGCGTTAAAATGCTAATTGAAGTTTTGGAGAAAGTTGTCACATTTCATTACACATGGTATAAACTGGAACTCTTTTTAAGTTATGCTACTGTCCATTACTCTTTCTTACGATATGTGTATGATGTGTGATGTACACAACAATTTATTACGTATACAGGATAAATAATGGATATACTGTGCAAACTTCAAACGATCTTTTAAATGTTAAAATGGTTATGTGGTTTTTGTCTAATGTCTAATATGCAGTGCTCAACAAACAATTTTACATCTTTTTCAACATTTTAAAACATTGTTGTTCACTTTCACTGCTTGTTTCAAAAACTTTGTCATATTTCATTATTTCATAGTCATTTCTTGGTCTTTTGTGCAAATTTCGGGACGTCCGTTCCAATTTTCATCTATGTAAATTGTTTGTAATTTTCAACAATATTTTTTAAAAACATTGTGTCACTCATGTTTATATTTAAAGTTTAAAGTATTACACATTTTATTCTTAAAATTTCCAGCCTGATTAAAAAATAATACAGTACAGTGCACTGCAGTGCGAAATAGGTGTTTGTTGAGATGCAGAAAAGAGGAGCAATGTATAATGTATGTATATTTTATACTTTGTACGATAGTGCTAATAATTTCCCTCAAACTTTGATCACTCGGTATAATAATATTATGATAATATAATATATAACCTTGGTCAACCGCTGCTTTGTCTCAAAGGTGATGTCTATCGTGCATTCATGGCATATAAAATACACACAAAAACCCACACACATGGTGTGCACATTATCTTCTACCAACCTTTGGATTGCACAACAATGTCTTCTTCGTTTAGTACGTACACATTTGGTTTGTGAAACTTTATCAAGTGAAAAAATCATGATTGTCATCATCATCATGTGTCGCGTGTCTTGAATTCACAAACGGAAAATTCATAACAGATATTATCCAATGATGCATACTAATAGGACAGGCTTACGAATTTGTACACTGTACAAGAGTCCATAAGGAAAAAACAAATCTGCAACGGAGAATTCTTACAGAGACTTCTCTCTCTCTCTCTCTGTATGCAAATTATTGTAGAAATAAATCCCTCTTAGAACAGGGAAAATTTAGCGCATTCAGACGTAGATTGTAGATGTACATTTTGTGTTTTGTGTCTAGTGTATAGCAATGTAACCTGCTTTAAAAATACGACGAGTGTATTATTTCATCTTGTATAAGAATAAATAGCGACAACCCTATGCACAATCTTAAAAATAATTATGAGGAACTTACCTACTTTTAACTGTCATGCTTAAAAGTTATATTTGTAACCGTAACCGTAAATGGATATAAATAATATTTGATAAACGGTCATTAGTCATTAGTACATTATTATTAGTATCATCATTCCTATTCGCATTCTTATTACTTATTACAATAGAATGAGAAATGAGAAGAAATTCCTCAATCCTCAATGAGTACAAGCTTGAATGAATGGATGTGCTGTTAGCATCTAACCTGGTGATGCCTATCGCCATACAAAAACATGTCAGTATCATCCTGACTCATGACACATGTACCTTTTGCCTTTTGTTCACCTGACATCTTGTATCTTGTAACCTGTAACCTATCTTGTCTTCTTTTTCCCTTTGTCATATCACACAGTCACAGAGTTATTTGACAGTGGTAATAAACATGCGTCCGAATAGAATTCTTAATGCAAATGGATAGTAGATGGATTGCAGATTGCACAGGTGATAAGACATGGGATAAAAATGCAATATTGTACTAGAAGTAATAAGTACAGACAAGAAACAATAAGTAAGCAAATTGCTCACTTTTATGTAGGTTTTTGCATGTGTACCTGGTGCCTGGTAACTTGGATGATAAATGATAATAAACTGAAGATAGTCCATATGTGCTAATATGTTTGCAAATTATTACATGCGAATTTCAACTTTTTTTGAGTTCTCCATAAAATTGCACTTTTTATGGAAACTCAAATCTCTAAACTCTCACAGGTTTCATCTCTTCAAATTTAAAAGGAGAGATGAGACAGGAAACCAAAGGATTGTCAAGTAAGAGTTGAACTTAAATTGCAACATTAGGTTGACAGCTGGCAGTAAATAGTAAAAGGACATGCACGATTTTTTTTTTGCATAAATATCTCAAGAAGGAATCAAGGAGCAAAGAGCGTAGGTGATTTCTGAAATGCAATATCATGTAAGCATACACAAAACCGTTTAGCAATGTGGGAACATGATAATATATAATACGTAGATACATATCTGCTCCACGTGCATTATTTAAATCATGGTTGAGGGTCGAGGGAAAATGCGTTTAATGGAATAATGTAACGTGCAACACAATACTGGCGAGATAGAATGTATGAACCTTTATTAACTTTCTTATGCACCATTGACGAGAGTTTAAAATTTTCTGTAGACTCTGTTTGTCATCCTTCGTCCATTAATGGAGAAACAATTTCATTAATTCATAAAGGGCCAAGTTCTCGTAATTTTATGTAACACAACACACAACATTAAATGTTCATCTTTTATGAAAGCGTATTTCTTAGCTTATTTAGTAGAAATACATGAAGTTTCCTAAACTGGGAGAGATATTTTTCTGGTCACTGAGGATTTGTACTGCTATTTTTATATAGGAATGTCGGTAAACTGTTGCATAAACAGGAGGAACACTGCATAAACAAGCTTTCAGTACTTTGAGTTCAAGTTTATTCAAGTGTTAAAGTATTAACATTACGTTTTTTTCAATACCTACATAACACAGTCTGGAAATAAGGCAAAAATAATTTGCAACACAATCCGAATTTTTTTGCAACATTTGCAACAATGCACAAGGGATTACCTGAAAAGTCTTTTTACTTAGTTTTTTCTTTGATAAAATCAAGTTGAGGTTCTTGCAAAGGCGATTCACTCCAGGAAATTCACTCCTTTTTCTTTGTACCACAAGTCTGCACATTATGATATTTTTTAATTGATTTTTTAGTAAGTTCAGTGTCTTGCGTCTTGACTCATGCGTCTTGAGGAACTTCCTCTTCCAGACCATTGTTTCAGTTTTAAGCAGGATAAACAAAAATTTTACACCGAGTTTTTTTGCTAACTCGTCATAATATCACCTATTTATTTTACTTATTTTTCCTCCAAACTTATGTGCATTCATAATGTTTTCTTCACATACTAAAAGTTGTTTTTATTCCATCTTGGTATTTACCTGTAGTCAGTAATCGGTGTAGTTATTTTTTTATCTATTGTCTATCTTTTGCATCATCACCATGAATAATCAAAAAATAATAATACCAATCATGTGATCAGATTTTTTCTTCAAATACGTTTCACAGCAATTTTAGGTACATTACTTGAGCAATGTAGCTTTTTCCTACTAATTCATTCTCACAGACAACTTTTGTCTGTACCTACTAAAAGTTATAGTTGTCAGTTCCATGCTTTTTCACGAATTGATAAACTTGACACATGTACAATGTATCACATATCATACATCATTCATCATTCATCACTCAAACAATTGAAATAAGTACGAAAACCGACATATGATACCTGATTATGGTATTTTTCTATATGATCGCTAATGTTTTCCTTCCATTACATTATCTGAACAATGTGAGCTGGATAAGACGCACAATATATGTACAATGTACAACGTACAGTGTACAGGTGGGAAATAAATAACAAATGCAAAGTTTTGACTGTTCTCTTTTATTCCTCACTACAAATGATACGTTGTGAATTTATTGTGTATATGTGGTTAATGTGGATACATGAAGTTTGAGGATAATCGTGATGACAGTTTTTTTGCACAAGAAGAATACAAAAGATAAATATTTTTTCAAGGTGCATATTTGTTCCTTGTTCCCTAAAAGTCATAAAATCAGGCATGACTTTTATGACTTTGCATTCCCGTAATATAGTGTGTTCACATCTGTATCTCTCAGCTATAATGGCGTTGTATAATGAGTTCATTACATGCTCTAAGTACTTACGACGGTCTTATGTCTAGTATCCAATATCCAATATCCAGTACTACGTAGACTTACAAGTAGCAGAATGTCAGTATCACTATTGTATATTATCATCATCGTCATTTGCAGCTACATTGTTCTGATATTTGATTATTTCAGTCCAAACTGTGGCAGCAAAATACAATGAGGAAAATGGAATAAGGAAAAATTAGAATATTATTTGATACGAGTTTAATACCTTTGTGATTTTCATCATTCTGAACCTTACGTTTTACTCTAGCCTTTTCCTCTATAATAGCAACATGTGCTACTTTTTTGTATCCAAATGCTTACTGGTAGTTTTGTCCATGTGTACTTTGCACTGTACATTGTACATGGTTATACTGTACATAATCGTCCAGTTTCAGTTATGAATTGTCAGTAGTGCCCTTCATGCAACCAGATGCGTGAAGAAAACTGTATTATAAATAATAAATAGTACAACAGACAGATATGCTCGTTAGTTGTTATTTATAATTGAATGAAAATTTTGAACTCATTTACAACTGTCTGAACCAAATACTTGAACGTGTCTAGTGTCTAGTATCTACATTTCAAATACTGAGTAGGAATTAGGAATTTGGGGAAGACCAATAATTTTTCCACACAAATTTAAGAGATTCTTGTCTCATGATCCGTGATCAGTAATCAGTCATCAGTATATACTATCTACTTGAAAGTATAATATAGTTCAATGCAGGAATATTGAATATGAATTTTCCACAGTTAATGGAAGAATAGTTCACCAATATCAAATATTTTTGGCTACCAACTAATGACATAACGATGGGAAGAGGAAGACCACGTTATGTCAAATAACCGGAATATTATGCATAGATTATAATGCAATATGTAAATATTGTGTTACATTATTGTTGTTGTTACGAATAGGAATACGAATAAATGATAAAATGATATCCTTCATTGATTCATTCATTCATTCCTTCATGCATTTGTTACACACGGCAGCTCACAATATATAATATAATGCAACCTACTTTCAATCATCCCGGATATTGAACCATTCACATGTTATGTACATATTGTGTGTGGATGTGGATGTGTGTGTGTGTGTGTGTGTGTGTGTGTGTGTGTGTGTGTGTCTGATGAAGTAGTCACTCACTTTTAGAATATATTAAAGCTTTTGGTAAATTGTTTCATAAAATACAATGTACATTGAAGATTGAAGCTCACACTATATGTACTTTTACTTTTACACATCTTCTGAATGAACCAAGATTCGAGATGATGTTTTATGATGATAGTCATAGTGATAAAGGGCATGCCACAGCATAGACTACTACTTCTACACTCAACGCTAAACACTCAACACACTCTGTACAATGTACACTGTACATGTGCCACGCAAGTCAGTAAATATTGTATGGAATATAGAATGCAGCCAAAAGTCAGTAAAGAAACCAACGATCAAGCATCAAACACATATCATCACTTGCAACAAAAAAATACGTGAAGACGCTGGCTGCTGGCTGGTTCTGTATTTTGTATTCTGTATTCTGTATAGTTGCCTACATTGTTTGGGATTTGGGATACATCTGAATGATATTATATGAAAATTTGCAAGTGTACGCAGCTCACTAATCATATATGTCCACTGTTCACTTTAGGAATATACTGTATATTTACTGTGTCCTATGAATGTATACATACGTAATAAAGTTCAAGAGATAACTACATGCATACACAATGCACAATGCACAATACATGTAATATGTTATGTTATGTTGTTTTATGTAGGAGATATTAAATACATAATGATAATCATCGTGCATCAGTCCTTTATACTACCTATACAATATATGGATAGGTGTCTGTAAAGAGTAAAGAATAACGAATATACGCAGACATAGTGACGACTTTCTAAAAACACCGCACCTCGCGTGCCCTTTTAAATACATGCAATAGACACGCTTGATTTGAATCACTTGGTTTTGTCCTCTTTGTATCATTATAGAATTATAGACCTTTGAAGATTATTTGCTATCATTTGAATTTAATTGAGTTGAGTTTGGAGTTTTGAGCTCGTCTCTCTCGCTCCTTTTTTCATTCAGTTTTCAGTTTAGACCATTACTACTTTGCTTTGAAATTTGGATTTTGATTCAAATGTATTTGAATATTGTATGTATTATGAATAATTTTAATTAAGATGTTTATTGACGGAAACTAATATTTTGAATACCCCAATTTGGCTTTTCATCAATCATCTGTCTTAAGTACATCTTGATTCTTGATTTGCCTCATGCTCTTGACTGAAGACTGAACTTGTACTGTGTGTAACATGTATGATTGAGTATTGAGTTCGACGAAATAAAAAAGAATACTAATACTCGAGACTCGAGTTGCTAATAGGTAATTTTGATTAATTATCTCTATTTTTATAAATTAATTTGTATTACATGTAGATTATTCAATCATTTAAACGATCATTCAAATCACCAATCATCAACGCAAAGACAAACAACCTGCATATAAAATAAACAAGTGGTTTGAAATTTGGATTTTCTGCACTGAATCGGATGTCCGATTGTGAAATGGTTCCATAGGTGATGTCCACATACTATATTATGATATGATTGGATGGCTTTAATCTGCTTTACTCTTGTCTTGGCTTGACTTGTCTTGAGCTCTGGGTGTTGATTGGATGGAATTGGATTGTATCGTGAGTAAAAAGTAAATGGTAGTGCGAAATATGTAAACGCAAAATGTCCATACATTTGCAACTGTTACAACTATGTACAAAGTGTAAAATTCCTAATACTAATCCTAAAACCGCAAACTGCAGTGTTAGAGCCACAGCAGAGAAAATTTGACATCAGATACTCTACTTATATTGTCGTGGTCACTGACGATTAGTAATTTCTTGCGATTAAAAACTTTGCTGTGTTTGTACAATGTACAATGTACAAGTTGGTTTACAAATGCTTCGTGTTTTCTATGCATCTATGTATCTTGTATCTGTACATATTATGACTACGGCTATATGGATGACAGTTGACGCCCATACCATACGAAATACAAAATACAAAGCACAAGCTCCTGCAAAATATCAACTAGATCCTTTTTGAGGAGTAAAGGTAATCATGGTGATAATATGTGCAATGAGTGGTGTATCATGATCTGTAAACTGTAATACAATTTTGATGCATAATAATATAAGTATGATACATTTATTGCAGTGAGTATTATTCAAGTCCATGTACATTTTATGAAGGTAGAGGTAGGAGCTCATCTACTCGTTCTCATTTTATGTACAATGTAAACTGTACAAGAAATATGAAGCATAAAGTATGTAGTCATGTAGTATCCAAGTGCAGGAATCAAGTTAAAGGTTTATTTTGCACTGTCGTACATTCGTACATGCAAATGTCCCATTTGCTCACGATAGCCTCGTATTCTTAATTCTTACTGACTAACTGACATAAATAATATTGAAATCGAAAGAACAAATACCATGTACGTGTGCACTGTGTACTTGTACTTGGGTTTGCTCATTAGAGTAGAGACAGAAATCTCAAAATATAAAATATCCATATTTAACTTGATAATAACAGTATTTAACTTGGCTTGTACTTCCAAGTAGCAATTATTAACAATAAATGTCCTTTAAGAGTATTATTTAGGGGGGAAAAACAAAGAAAATATTAAAAATCAGACATGGATTACAAATGAGACACGAGACACGAGACTTGTGCATAATGTAGCTGTACCATGTACAATCTACAATCTTACACACATACACTTGTGATTTTTCTCTTCTTCTTGCATCAAGATTTGAAGTTTACCAACATACAAACAGGCGTAGATATTATGAACTACATGGTTAACAATTATCCTTTTAAATTCTCTGCATATTGTATATTTTGTACTAGTATCTAGTATGTTGAGTGTAGATTATAGATTGTAGATGGTAGATTTACTCACACTCGAATTTACATATATACGCATAAGTATGTAAATTGATATGCAGTCAATTTTTATCCCCAATTCTCAATCTTCAATGTGTGCATATTATTGTAGTATAAGATGTAAGATGATCAAATGATCAAAGAATGGAGAGTTGTTGGAAAATTGTAAAATGTGCAGCTTACTTAATACTTGTATAATAATGCGTAATAATTATACGGAGAGTAATTGAAAGGCGAACAAATTTTTGGCCATCCTGCAACTGTGCAATGTGCAACGTAACCGCTACTGACTACTGATTACTTATTACTGATTACCGAATCAGACTATGTACAATGTACAGACTACCTATCTCAACAAGTACAGTACATAGTACATAAATATGCATGTATATGTACAGCAAGTAATGTAATGTCATATTCAAAAATGCAATCATATCTATCTACCATCTATATCAGATAATTTTTATGATTTATTGTATAATATGTGATATATTATGGTAGAGCAGATTATTTTTATTGTACTATTTCTTATACTTATTACATCTACTGTTTTACATCTCTGCTTGTTTGTTTTTTTTCTTTCATCTATTTTAAAGAATCAGAATTAGTCTAGCAACTAGAAACACATTATGCATGCATCTTTTTTTAAGTCAACAGTCTACAAGTAAAAAGATTTGATGTTTTATGCACCTGAATCTATGTAGTTAATTCCTGTAATTACATTTGAGAAAAATTACTCTTGAGTCTTGAGTAATATTTTATATCATACGTTATATTACAGTAATAATAATTACTGTGATTATCATCGTAAAATATGACAGTACGTAGTACGGCACAGGAGTGAGCCGGTAATACAAATTTATTCCAAAGGTTTGTTTAGACTTTAGATGTACCAAGTACAGATGTACCTACAGCTATTAGAGTATTTAACTAAAACAATTGGATAGCTAACTGTGCGAGGGAGCTAAAAGAGACGAATATACGAATATACCAATATGTGCTTGTTTTACATTTGGTGTTATTATTATTATTTCTGTTCAAGTTTGCAAGTACTTGCATATTACCCATTATGTCCATCTACTAATCGTATTACGTATAACCTACCCCCTATACTCTATACTTCAACTTGTATAAACTTGAGCTGTAAAATGTAAAATCTAAGAAACATAAAATATACATATATACATATCCATCCATTTCTATTACTATACTTACAACTTGCAAGTGTTATGTGCGTATGGTATGGTTTTATGGTATTTGACAGGAGATTAGTATATATTTGCCTACTCCTGACTCTTAACTCCTGAATGCCTCTTAAACCTGTAGAATGTAGATATTATATTGAGCACAATATATCTATGTAAGTATTATGTATAATGTATGAATTAATTCCTTTTTTGTACTAATTCTAACCTGATGAATATATAGAATATAGAATATAGGTAATATAAAGGGTAAGGATAAGAAATAAAGGTTATAAGTTACAAGTCACAATTCACAATGTAATACTCATTTATATAATTTGGTTAGCTATTTCATAAGTTGAGCAGTGCTAAGCTTGAATTATTAGAATTGAAATGGAAGCCTTCTTTTATTACATTTATACATGTATAAAGGTAATAAAGTACAAATTTTGCACTGAAAATCATAGCTCTAGTTCTCACGGAACGAAGTCAAGTATCAAGTCAATTTCCAATGTCCTGGGATAAATGTAAAACGTGCAAGTACATGTACAATATCATGTAATTCAAAAAGTGCACCACGGACAAAGTCACAGGTCTAGAGTCTTGAGCTTTGATGGTGAGGGGTGAGATACAAAAATGTATAAATGTATATCTAGTATATTATAACGAGAGGTGAAGTGCAAAGTGTGATGAAAGATGGAAGCTAACTAAACATTTGACATTCATCACGACTGATTTACATGTATCTTTTTTAAATTATGATTATGATTGTGTTTGTAATTTAAACAATAAGCAGGTAGTAGGTAATGGGCAATATAGAGTATAGCGTACATTTCATAATTAAACATATACATACATTTTTATCGGAAAGGATAAGAAAAGATACGACAATTAAAACTTAAAAATCAAACCGTTTATAAGATGTGGAAGGAAATATAGTAGAGAAATGTGTTGTTATTATTCAATTATTATGAGAACTAAATGTTTTTTCGTTAAACTGCATGTTCTATCAACTACCAACACCTGTACGTTGTACACTGCACATTAACCATCAAACACAAGGAATATGTTATACATTATACATAGCATTACATATATATGATCATAAATGTTGTTTTGTTTTGTTTGTATTTTGTATGTAGCAGGAAAGTTAAGAACAGTCAAGAAGCCAAGTTTGTGTACACATGATTTATGAATTTTGTTATGTACGTGTAGAGTGTAGAACTTGTGATTTGTGATGGCCCTGTTGTATGTTTTGTGTTTTGCATTTTGCCTGTATAAAAATAGAAAGAATACCTACAAACCTACATAATATAATACAAGTTGAATGTCCAATGTCCATGTATTTTCAATGTTCAATGTTCCTGTCGGGAAATTTATTTGTGTCTTTGTACTTTGTACATTGTGCATTGTACATACTACATACATAGTTTGTTGTTTGTTATGTTTATATTTTTCATTCCAACTTCCAATATTTTCCTGTCCAAGAAAAAAGCAAGTGGATAACAGTCTTTACATTTTACAAAGAAATGAATAAGGAATACATTGGAAATGTAAATGGGAAATTGAACTGTTTGTTGATTTAAAGTGAAGTGACAATTCTTTCCTACAACTCAATACTCAATACTCTACACATTAAATATCGAATGTACAATGCACAGTGTACAAGGTAGAAGTAACACGAATACAAGTTGCACATGTACATAATATATAATATATTTATGCATCTCTAATCACTAATCACTAATCTCTAGGTTAATTTTACATGTACAAAATACAAAACCTGGACAATATACAATACACAAAATATCACACATCACATTAATGTCGATTCATGTGTATGTAGTATGCAAGTACTGCTATGAGCATTGTCATATTTTAAGATGGTACATGTGTATTGGTATTTTTGTGTGCTGTACTGATCACTGATCACTTCAGTATTCAGTATTGTGTAGGGTGTACGGTGTACGGTAAATTGTACATTTGTGAAGCTTTGTCTACGACGGAGGAAGAGTATACATGTATCCCCATGACATTGTCATGTTATTTTATGTTTATGCTTTTTCATGAGTAGGAGTAAGTATCTACTGTCTACTATCTTCTCACAAGTTTAAATGATGTGAGACAACGGTAAATGAGACTATATATATATTTTGTTTTATTTACAGTTCACAAATTCAATCTCATCTCAACTTGTCACTACTCGCTACTCATGTATGCAGTATGCAGTATATTATACTGTGTAAGACACAATGTATAGAATACATTGTACATATATTATTATTATTTAAATATCGGCATATACGCTCCGGTCACAAAAAAGGAGAGGCAAATTGAAACGTGTATTTATATATCTGTATTTAATACTCAACATGAATCTTTAACACATGAGTATTTAGATTTTAGATAGAGGTAGTGACCATTTTAGTGTGTATAATGTATGATGTTATGTGTGTTGAGCTGAGTTGAGTTGAATTGAGTGCGTTCTTATTATCATTGTTATGACGTGCTTTTCTTGGTTAGTGGTTGTTCGGTGGTTATTTTAGTTGTTTATTTTAACAGGGTTTTTGAACAATCAAGAACGAAGAACCAAGATGCAGGTTTTATTGATTGACGCATCAAACTCTCCTCATCTTAGCTCTAATGTACATTGTACATTGTACATACATGTGTATCATCTTGAATCTTGATAGTCCATATGCACTTCATACACGTTTTACTCTATTTTATTTACCTACTAAAATTTTTCATACGAAATACAATCACTCACAAGGCACAAGTGTATTAAATATATGACGTTGTGCTCACGTTTCATTGTTCATTACACATTGTACCAAACAGATAGAAATTTTGGTATACTTTGTTTCTTCTGTTAATAAATAAAATTCTAAACTCCCTGGCTGATTTTCTTTTTGCGTCTGTAAAAGGTGATTAACAATAAAAAAAATAAAACTTTTGACATTGGAAACACTTGACAGCAATTTGCAAGATGATGTATGATGGTAAAATATTTGGTCAAAATGCGAGAAGGGATTGAACTTGATACTAAATAGCCGTGTTTGTACATGTATGTACTTATATATGTATACCGCATAAGTAACCAAGCATGTATGTAGCATTTAGCATTATTCCTAAGCGATAATTAGCATTTTGTTCCACATTTTACCTCTATATATATTTGTCTATTTGTTTACCTACACTATTCATGTTCTTATTCCACTTCGTCATCAACCAAAAAATTCAGAATTCAGACAGACATGAGCCACACTTGATAACAAATAACAAACAAGTGTAAGTATTTACAATCCGCAGTTTACCATTATTTACTAATATGCAATTTAGGTGAAAAAAATATTTTTTATCCATGGAATGCTAATTCTTGGAGGTTAGCAACTGCCAAAATCTTTAGCTATATCAATGTAAATATATGTATCTCTTATCTTCACAGCACCTGTGAGCTTTGAGCTGTGATATAATACCTTTTTGTGCTGTATCAACTTATATACAGCATAATACATAATACATACATAAATCATTGCATACCTACAATTTGTACCAGTAGCCTTTTAATTCTATGTAACACGTGAATAATAACTACAGAATACATAATAATTATCATTGTGTGTATATATGTGTGTCCGTCTGCTTTAGAGCGGAAAACTTCTTGAAAAAAGCAAGAGTTGCAATACAGAAAAGATAGATAAAAAATATTACCCATGTATACTAAATATTACGTATTTACACGTGTAGTTGAGTTTTGACTATATTGTTTTTTGTGTTCTAGGTCTTGGGTCTTGGATCTTGGATGTTGGATATCAACCACCTCGTTTGTATGTTACACACATTCATAATATAATGAAAGAAAACGTCTAAATGATTACCGATAAAATAAATACTGTAATGGATAATGGATGATGAGGGAAATGAAGAAAAACAAAATATTGAAGTACATACTTTATATCCTAAGATCACCCTTGTGTACATTATATTATTATTATTATTATTATACGTTATAAAGAGCATATGTGTACACAGACAAAACTTATAAAGGTGGAAGTTGTTGATTCCGATACTACTGATCCATATCCCATCCCCATCATTCTGTTGTCTGTTATCTCTCTACACTCTACACACACACATTTATGTATATTGTATATCTATGGAGATCTGAGATCTGAAATGAATTTATTTTCGTACAAAATCCTTCAACTTCATTGGAACCTTGAGGAACGTAAAAATTTTTACTCACTTTTATCAAACTAAACAACTTTGCCCCAACTTTTATATCTATATCTAATTTAATATACTATTGCAACTAAATTGATTAGCTGACCTTACTTTTCTAAATGTATACAGCATATACATTACACATATACATAAATTTTTATGTATTGACAAGTGTATTTTTTTTTCTTGTCTTTTTGTTAAGTTTTCTTTGTACTTTGTATCATTTATGTATGAACTGTAAATTATGTATTTTGTAGTTTATTACCTCATATATTCTGTATTATGTATGTATTCACTTGATTTGAAAATTGATGTATCATTACAATTATATAATAGTTCCTGTGTGTGCAGGAGTTTTGGTAATCAAATTATGCAGCTCGAGTCAAAGGACAAAGCTTCTACATTCTACGTTCTATATCTTGTAGTAGTAACAGTAGATGAAGAATGTTTATTTTTTTCTCTAGGCGCTATTGAATCAAATCAAATCAAGTAGTCAAAAGTTAAAGGTTAACATCCGGGTGTCTGCTGCTCTTTTCCTGAATATTAAATTTGCGTATATTGTGTATTGTATATGCATATTGATCGATGTACATTTGTTGATTGATTAAGAATTAGGAGTATGAAAATGAGCTAGAGATGAGAACATGTTTATTTTGGACATTAATTGGTATAATAGTAAATAATAATAATGCATCATAATTTCTCGTTTGATATCAATATCAATCACCTGTCATTTATTTATCATCTATTTATATTCGAATCACCTACAGTCTATAATCTATAATATAGTATGTACATGTGATATATATATATGTATAGTTTGATTTCTCGTTTCTTTTCCCATCTTTTTCATCCAATATTTTAATTGCACACCTGTACTTAAATTTGATTTGAGCAAGGTAAAGGTAAAGCGATTAAGGGATCGTATAATATACACAATTTACGAGACAAGAGGAAGAAACTGATAAAAACTCACGTTGTCAATTGAGTACTGCCAAAACCAATAGCCTAGACACTGCACCGGACGACAATGAAGTTTAAAAAATTCTTGTTTATCTAAAACATTCTGTTTAAAAGTTCTTTTTAGTTCTTCCAAATTCATGGATCCCAGGGTAATGGAACAAGATATAACATTTTTCCTCGCTTTCCCATAAAAGTCATCACTGGTAAAGACGAGATCTCTGGAGGACAGTCTAGCCACCAAATCTTTTCTAAAAAGTCGAGTTATCACATTCACAGTGATTCTCCATATAGCCAGAGGTATACAGATGATGGCCAAAATTGGCATAACAATAACAATTAACACAATCCATAAAATAAACGGTAGCAACATGTTTACTCCAAGTTTTTTGTGACGGTCCTCCGTCACACACTCAATTAATTTAATAAAACAAAACCGAAAAAGGAACTTTTAGTCTTGATTCTTGATCCTTGATTCGTGATTCTTGATCTTTTAATGTTACACACACTAAAAAACCACCAATATGATATTTAAGTTAAAACCGTTAGACGGTAATATGAGTTTTGTAAAAACTCCATTATTTTTATTCATTTAAAAATAACTTCACAGGGAGACACAATAATTATTATGGATAAAAATAGAAAACACAAACTTTTATGTAACAAATGCTAATAATATAATAATAATGATAGTAGTAATAATAATCACAAGGTTTGGAACAAGAACACGAAAAACAGCAACAACAACAACAAATGATGGGACATTCACTTGTCCGGTTTTTCTGTTCTTATCAACTTTTGAATTTCGATTTCATTTTATGTAATATGTAACGTAAGACACAGAGGAATCCAATCTCCAATCGACAGACGTTTGATTGTTTCCGTAGCTGTAATTAGAAAACGATGCAGTCACAAGAAATTCGTTACAGTAACAACAATTTTGATGATGATGATGATAATGTAATAGTGTAGAATGATTATTTCCTGAAGTTGTCGTCGTCGAAGCAAAAGACAAAAGCTCTTGACTTGCCTGCTCAAGATTTCATTGAGGAGCCAGCCGAGTCGTATACTCTCTGTATATCTGTATACGTAACCTTTGTCTCTCTTCTTAGATCTCTTCTACCTGACTGAGTAAAAATGAGACGATCAATAAGTACTTTCACTTGAAAAACCTGTTGTTGTCTGCTGTATACCATAATAAGTAAGTTTGGAGCTTGTAAGTAAATGTGCACTACATGTAATGTATATTGTATACTGTATACTAAATTCTGTATAATCCAACACCCTTATGCAATGCTTGCAAATAGGGAATACGACAACGAATACGTTGGATGAATAGGTTGTGTTGTCTTGTGTCTTGTGTTGAGTGTGATATTGATGTTAGTGTTGGTTGTATTAGGTATTATTCTTGTTATGTATTTGCCATCAAGATATATTTTCCTCTCATCGCTCCTTCACTCCTCCTATGTATTCGATAATGATAATATCTATCTATCCATCTATCTATCTATCGTATATCGTACAAAAGATGTACAATGTACAATGTACATGTATATAATACAATATAATATAATATAAAAGTTTTCTTCTCACTGACAAAGTTGTAGGAGCAGCTAGCTAGCTAACTATACCCCATATTATTATTTTTATTATGTGGAAGCACTTATGCACTTTTGTACACACTTTTAAACACTGCACATGACATGTAAAAATT
Organism: Sminthurinus aureus; assembly: GCA_034698265.1. Taxonomy (NCBI): domain Eukaryota; kingdom Metazoa; phylum Arthropoda; class Collembola; order Symphypleona; family Katiannidae; genus Sminthurinus; species Sminthurinus aureus. Next base: position 25,197 of record JAQGBH010001934.1, read on the forward strand.
TATACAAATCACACACAACACCTCATGCACAATTTAATATAATGTACAATATACCTACACTATATACCGTCCACCGTCCACCGTACTCAATACACACTAGCCAGAGAACAGAAGAGAGGGACAAGACGAGAATGTTTGTTGGACTTCGACTTCAACTTTGATGTAACATGCAACTCATGATAATGTATAATGGCTAATGGTGAGTATTATAGCAGTGATTTTACATGAATGTGTGAGTATGTGTATATTTGTGTGTGTATCTGTGTGTGTGTGAATTTGGTTGTTTGATGTTTGATGTTCTCTATGTATTGTGTGTGCGTATCTCTCTCTATTAATGTGTTTGGACATTGAATATCAAGTTCTTGATGAGTCTCCTACTCTAAAACTACTAATAACAATATGCATGTATCTATCTATGTATGATGTACGTATATATGAGAGGAGAGTACTTGCAGATATGCATAGTTTTGAGTTTTGAGGAGAATTTGAGAAAAATGATGACTTTTGTGAACACTTTAAACTACCAAACAATAGGGCATGCTGAAGACTGAGGATTGTAGGGGGTCACTTAATATTAATATTAATACAATATTCCTTTGTACAGGGTACAGAGGGTACAGAGGGTACAGTCTACAAGGTGCAGGCTAATTGAAAATCATGTGCAAAGAGCAAAAAGGGATTGCGTTCTATCTCTCTCTCTCTTATTCATTCATTCATTCATAAGTAATATCATAAAACATTCTTTTCCTTTTCACTAGGGATTTTTTGGATGAAAGTAAACATCTTTTGTCTTTAATTTTTTTGTGCATCTTAAAAATATATTTAGGAAGGTTCGGCACTCATTTCGGCTCTTGGCTTTCAATAAACTGGAACAAATTTGAATTTGTAAAACTTCCATGTGAATTTTATGTACTGCATAATGCATAACCAATGGGTCATATTTCATGCACGTGTATTGTCCTGCACCAGTGGACGTACACATCAACAAAATCCAGTATCCTGTTTCCAGAGAACGTGCATGTAGATAATATATATTACTGTATTTTGGATTTTGGAGGAGGAGAAATACAAGATTGAAGAAGAGCGCGATCAATTGCTGCAGAAAAGAATGGTCCCTTTGCGAATTATTTATTTTATTGCATGTACAATTCGTAATACATGTACATGGTTTTGAGTTTTGAGTTTTGAGATTTAGACTTAGAAACAACTTTTTGCATTTGAATATTCAGGGGAATGAACACGGAGCATGGGTACAGTAGATCTGTATGTATATGTGGTCTATCTCTTGTACTTTATTCTTTTTAAAGGAGCCACTGTGATAATATAGATTTCAATAGGTGCAGATTTTGTACAAAATGTTTCTAGTTTCTAGCTTCTACCTAGTTTCCTTGATGGAGTTTTGCATGTGTAGGTATTAAGAAATAGACGTCATTGTAATGTGTAAATTAAAAAAGCATTTCTGATGACGTATGGAAAATGGAGAATTGAGTATGGAGTATGGAGTAGTGGTCGGCAAGTATGTGTTCATCTCGTATTATGTAAATATAAAATATAGATAGAAGATATGAAACACCACAAACTTTTGTATAATATGATAGAAAAGTATGTAATTTGTATTGTTCATAGTAAATGCAGCAATAACTCGAGATTTGAGTTAAACTTCACATGCATGTCCGACATGCTGATTGTATACTGTACATTGTACATTGTACAGAGTTTTATTGTTGAGCAGCAAAACATGAAAATGAAAAACTGGATACGACTCAGCTCTGCAAAATTTCCTTCGTATATTTAATATGTATGTACCCATGAGTATATTAACCAATTTGGTGGATAGAGGATACACAAAATACACAAATTATGTGTAAAGTGTAAAGTGTAAAATGTACATTGTACACTGTACACGTAAAACAGAAACCGACCTACGTCTCTTTCTCTTCCTCTCTCACTCTCTAAGTCAACTATGTACTTGCACAAAAAAGAAAACAAGTGCAGTTCAAAAGTTGAAACATTGTTGTCGAATTACACATTTCTGACCATTTCGCATACTCGTTTTTTGTTTTCCTATCAAAGTAATTTTATTTTCAAATCATTATTTTCAATACAGCTGACATCTGATTCATGGTCCAAGAAAGTGATTCCTGATTCTTAGTTCCAGTTTTATCAAAAATTTGAATAGACGAATATATTTTACATTTTTGAAAACAATGACATGAGAAGAGTACAATATACAAAATGTACAATAGATACAATGTAGACATAAGTCATGAAGCATAAAGCACATGGGTCTTTTACTTACGGTACATTTGAGATGTGAGATATGCGTATTGATTGATGCTTAATGATTAAAATGTAATCTTATAGGAGTAGATTATAAGTAGTGGATTGAACAGCCCAAGAGCCCAATTCCATTTGTTGTTAATTATGTTGATATCGTTTTGACTTTTGACAATGTATAGAAACAAAGTGTGTAATTCAATATAGGTCTACATTCTACAGTCTAGATTATACATTATACATTGTACACACATGTATATTGAATGAGTAAGTGTGAGAGTGAGAAAACAATAATTTGACCATTGTGAACCCATTAATTCTTCACCATACAGAGTACCGTCAAGTGGCCGAATATCATACAGTGGAGGGTAATATCATACATTTAATTGTATAAAAACTACAAAACATATAGTATTGAAAATTTT
>JAQGBH010001935.1:0-27897 GCA_034698265.1 Sminthurinus aureus
TGCCGTGTACAAAACTGTAGTTGTAAACGCAAAGAAAAATGCTCAATTTTTGGCGAACTCGTATACAACGACAGTACATGACTTTTGCCTACTCGAATTTACTGTTTTTCAATTTATCTCTAAATTCGTAACTCGCAGTTTCAAGTCTAAATTTAAAATATAATAATTATTGTTATTATTCTCTCTTTTTTTCTACATTTATTTTATTTTGAGAATCCGCAATGCTCCATACTCCATATTCAATGCTCCATGCTCTATGCTCTATGAACTACTTGGTAAATGATAAGGAATAAAGAATAAAGGCTGAATTCACAATGGATTTTTTCCCTTCAAGGTGATTATCAAGATGAAGAAAAGGAGAAAAATAGGATAGAAAAGGCAAGAAAACAAAACAAAAAAGAGGGAGTCAAGTAAAAGAGAAAAAGAGGAAGAAGAAAGATGACTAAAAGATAAAAGAGATGAGAAGCAAGTGTGAATTTATGATTGCGTGTGTTTTTTTTCCTCTTCTCCTTCTTCACATTTGCTCATTCTCGTTCTCCTTCTCTTTTTCATCCTCATTTTGATTCATCTGGGGTCTTTGTTATTTACCTATTTTGACAAAAGTTGTGAGAGTGTCGCAACCACCTTAAAATACATGTACTATGAGCATTGAGCATATACGAATATAGCACACAGTTATAGCATTTTTTTTCACAAGCTGAATTTTATAACAAGCAATGGAATGGTTAAGATTTAAGAAGCATGGAAATGGACAAGAGTGGAGCAATATTGTCTAGTGTCTAGTGTCTAGTGGAGTTTAGTTGGTAGTTGCTGAACTTGAACACAGAATCACAGAATCACATGGAATATGACAGACAAAAAGACATAATAATAATATGTATAATATGCTCAGTTTTGTCTCGCCCTTGACGAGAATCGTAGTTTTTTATGAGAGAGAGAGAGAGAGAGAAAAGAAAAGAGGCAGGGAGAGTTGAATTTAGATTTGAAAAGAGGTAGAGCGTGCCAAACGATGTGAAACTGACTAGAGACCTCCTGGAGAGCCCGTTTCCTCCTCCTTCCCGAATTATTCAACTTTCAAGTTGCTCTCGTGTTCAGTGTTCAGTGTTGAGTGTTGAGAGTACTGTGGATGGGTAAAAATGAGGCAATTCCTTTGATTACCAAAGACAATTTTTGCACTCACGCTTCATTCTTAATTCTCTCATTTCTTTCTCGCTCTCTTTCTCGTAAAACTCAAAGCTGACTGACTGTCAACCGTTTCTTCTGTTCCTTCTTCATCTTCTCCGTCGCCTTTGAATTTTGAATTTTCATCCTTCATCACAAACAACACAACTAAATATACAAATGACAAAATTATCCTCCATTTTTTACCAAAAAAAACAGAAAAAAATGGAATGTCGTGGAATTTTACAAATTTATAGAAAAAATTAAATTTAGAGCATGTTGAAATCCTTCAAACCTTCAAAGTTCAGAACCTTTTAAACCAAAACTGGAACTAGAGTTTAAGCAAAGGATCATTAACACGCCTTCGTTTTGCTGTTGCTTATGAATCTTGAGCTGATTTTAACCTGCTTTTTAGCATGTCCAAGCCCTCAAATCTCAAAGCTCAAGATTCAAGATTTGAGATTTGAGAAGCATGAGGCATCGGACAAAGATGAAATTCTTTCCCCTTTAAAACGTATGTATTATTAATTATCATCTTTGAAACTTGGCTTCTTTGTTTTAACCTTTAACATAGCATTGAATTTCAATAAATCAAGTAGCAATTTTAATTAGAGTTTAGAGTTTAGAGTTGCCTTGAAAAATCTGTATGTACAATGTACAGGTTAAATACGTATCAGCTCTGTCTTTATTTATCTCTCCATCTCTTCTTTTCTACTGGTTTCTTTTGTTTCCTCATTTTAATATTCATAGGCCCAGTTTTTAATTACGCTGCTCTGGGAAACCTCATAAAAGCCTAGAACCAAGAGGATGAATGAACGGGTGTCAAAAGTCGTAAAAGATTTTTGATTTAAGAGATCAGACCAAATTCAAATTCAAAATTCAAACCAAGCCAAATCATATCATACAAAATGCTAGAGCTCTTCTTACTTCTTACATGAAACAAGACAAAGCCGGAACCCAATTCAATTCAATCCAAAATCCAACGTCAAGCCAAAGCCAAGCCACACAAAGAGTAAGCTTGACTAATTCCAAACTTCAAAGTCTACAGAGTAAAAACAAGGATAAAGTTCTCTCCAAGAATTTCATGGTTTTCCTCAACATCAGCTTAAAAATTTACATAAATTAAATACGATTAAATGCTTAAATGGTTTGACATGATTTCCATGTACACTGTACAAAATGTAGAATGTCCGTGTATAAATTTATACATGCAACATAAATCTGCAGGACTGTGTCATTCCTCCGCTTTTATCGTTTTCTATTACAAAATGCCGTGTGTATGCAGTATGCACTTTGCACATTTCAGTGTACAATATACGTGTAGAGTGCAGAGTGCAGAGTGCAGATTAGATTTATTTCCTCCCGTCTTTTATGATATGATACGACACGATTCGCTCCCGTGTGCACATCAAACCAAAGGAAAACCACACCACAAATTATTCTCTCTCGCTCTTTCTCTCTCTCTGTGTGTGTGTGTGTGTGTGTTGCGCGATATGTGATCTGTGATCTCAGAGTTCACCCCTGTTCACTGTTCAAATACCAAATACATGAGCATTGAGCATACAGCATACAGCCTGTAGATTCTGGATTGCACATATAAAAGAGTCGAGAACCGAGTGTTATGAGCAGGGACGGGGTCGGGGAACGAGTGTGAATTCCTCTAATTAAAAATCTCTTTTGTACGATAATTGCTAATGAAATGGGACCGGAGATACAAGACAATGTCCTCATTTTCCACATCCACAGGAGTCCTCGTCATCGTCATGGTAAATACTCTGATCATCCTCTTCTCCACCGTCTATTGTTTTGTGTATTGTGCATATAGTATAGTGAATGGTAAATGGGGGAAAGAGTGTGAGGGAGTCTGGCTGCACAAAGTACAAAGTACAAAACGTATCACATAAAAGGATAATGTGGATTCTTTTTTTTCACTCCTCTATTTTTTCTCAAATGAATGTGCTAGAGAATGAGTAGTTTGTAGTTTCATGGGTGCTCTTTGCTTGTTCTTCTCCTTTTTTCTGCTTCTTCTTCCTCCTCCACCAACCATTATATCGCATATTATATTACATTTCATTGCATTACGTTATAAAAGTGTACATCTAAATTCTAGTTGAGTAGATGAGTAGATGCGTGGATGAGAATCAGAATCGGAATCGGAATCGGAAAAAAGAACCGAGTGGAGCTGGCGAGGGGGAGAGAAAAAATGACATTAAGTTCTCTCCCAGCTTGTTCTTTGAGCCTCAGTCTATGAGCTTAAGCCGGAGAATTTTAATTAAAATTACGTGTACAGGCATACTCATCCAAGATTAGATAATTTCTGAGCCAAAGCGTAATTGTGATTGTGATTGTGATAGAAAACAGAGAGCAACAGCGAGAGGAGGAAGGAACAAACGAGCGAATGAGAGGAAACGAGAGAAATGTATTAGCAGTATTAAGATTGAGAACCAAAGAGAGAACGAGAGAGAGAGAGAGAGGAAAATTGAAGGAAAAAAAGGGGAAACGAGAGTTCTCTTTTTTATTTCTCCCTCCATGAATATTCATGATCAGGAGAGAGACAAGTGTACACTATACAGTGTACATGTGTGCAGCCCTAAACCCTACAGGAAAAAAAGGAGAGAGAAATGATTCTTTGAGAGAAAAAAACTGCTGGCATACAGCATAAACGTATTTACTTTATCCTCTCACAGACAATGGACTACGGACTGCAGAGTATTTACTATTTACAGTGATACGCAGAGACTTTTTCTTTTCATCCCGATTCTCGCTTTCTCTCTTTGTGTGACGTGTGAATTGTGAATCATTAGAATTTGCATAGTGTCTCAAGTCTCAAGTCTCAAGTCTCAATCAGCCAAAAAACGATTAAAAAACGCATATTGATGTAAAATACAAGAATACAAAAATAGGAAAATACAAAATACACAAAAATGTTGATAATATTTTTTTTAATACTGTACAGTGTATGATTGCTTGATGTAATATGATGTAATATGAACAGATGAACACTTTTGTAGCTGATGCACTTATGCACAGGCACAAACAGAGACAGAGAGAGAAAGAAAGAGAGAGCGTAACGCGTAGACTGGAGGTTGGAGTTTGGAGTTTGGAGTCATCCATGAATTCACTTGAGGGAGCCTTCTCTCAATTTACACACACACCATGGAACCCGAGTAATTTTCATCCGGATATAGACAATACACATGCATAGCTAAATAACTAACTAGTAAATAACTAGTTAGTGTTCTACTGCAGCTCTTCAGTACTCCAATACTCAAATGCTTGAGCACTCGAGTAGTCGAGCAGTCGAGTAAAGTTCTGTGTGCTTACGGTTTCCTTCCTTACGGTTTTCTCGGTTGCTTATCTCCTCTGAAATATTAATAGAGAATGTACATGTGTGTGTGAGCTTTGAGTTTTGAGCTGGACAGTACGGAGAAGGTAGAATGTAGAATGTGGATATAGTTAATCATGTATGAAAAAAACTGGGAGATTTTTCCGTGTACATGAGCGTGTTGTGGACGATCCAACTGTGAAACAAAGACCCCTGATGAGGATCCACTTTTTTTAATTGAACTCGACCCCAGCATTTATCATTTAAATAAAACCAAAGCTCCATCCTCCACTCTCCATAGTCCATACTCACACACTTCCATAAGACAGCACAATCCAATGATTCCTTCCTTCTGGTCTCTACCATTTTTTTCCCGAGTGATCACCACTCTTCACTCTCCACTCTCCTCTCTCTGCTCTCCGTTCCCAGTTTAATGTGTACACATATTTATTTATATTCAACATTCAACATCCATGCTTCCAGACTCGAGCTTCAAGACAGAGAAAATGTACAGTCTACAAACAATGTTCACAATGTACACAATACACATTACACATTACACGCCAGGAACATAATATATGAGCATCTCCTCACACTTAGAACCAGGATAACCTCAACATTGAAACGTCCAAGATAAGTAGCCAACTTGTGCACTGTGTACAATATTCCTACACACCGTACGTCTCTTTCCATTACCTTTCCTACTCAAACCCTCACCATTTTTTGCTCTCTCTCTCTCTCTCATTTCCCTTTCTGTTTCAGCCTCTGTCTCTATTTCTCTACCTATCCTCACTGTTTCATTTGATTTAAAAACAGAGATGGAAAACAGAAGGAGAAATAAAGATAAACATGAGCATAATACGAGCAATCAGGTTGCCTTGGGTTTATTCAACTACTCAACTACTCATAATGATCATGATAATAATAATGATGATAATAATGATAATGATGAAGAAAAGAAAAAAAGAAAATCAACATGTTTTATTCTTTTTATTATCTTAATCGTTCTGCCTACACGATTCACACAGGCTCAAAGCACAAAGCTCAAAGACATTGTTCCTCTTGTCTTGAGTCTCGAGTCTTGTGTATTGAGCATTGAGTTTACATTTGTTCTATGAAAACCATTACATCAACCTTTTCTCTTTCTTTATCTTGTTATTTATTTGTATCGGTTTTTCTTTACATTCAACATGTTTACACGGCGTAAATTTCTATTTATAATTCTGTACAAGGAACAAAGAGTGCAAATAGGATTTTAAACTAAATAAATGTTAAAATTCAAAATTCAAAACATTCTGCAAAATCTACATGATATTTCGAATTTTGAAGAGTAAATCAATCTTGATTTTTTATTATTCTTACTGATGCAATTTTCTTAGAGTCAATTTTTTAAAATTAAAAAGGTTAGAACGTTATAAACTAGAGACTCGAAAAGTGTCAGAACTGTCTTACGAGAAATTAGAAAAAAGGAGCGTACCTTCAATCTACATTGTACATTGTACAGTGTACAGTGCACAATGCACAATGCTTTTTAACTGTAACCGAGTTTTGGATGAAACATGAAGGAATATATTTTAGTTTAGATTTTAGATGGTTGAATTCTTTGAAGATGGAAAAGATGGATTTTTGTGGGATAAAATGTTATTTGATAGTAAGAAACTTGCGCGTAATTAACTTGACTTTGTAGTCGGATTATACTAGAATCTAGAATCTAGAATCTAGTTGACAGCCTGTCTGTAACACGCCCTTTCTCTCCGTCACATTGCTCTTTCTACAAATTTCTCCTGTCTCTTATAATAATAATAGGATATAAAGTATATAAAAGAACAAAGTACATGGATATTTATTATTTGTCATGTGTAGATATGCATGAATTTAGGAAATGGAACTAACTACGTATTAAATATCCGTATGCCGTTTATCCTACTTTGTACACCAATGTAGTTTTTGAAAAGGGGGATAAAAACAAAGTTGAAGACGATCAAAATGATCAAGACGACTACGGCAAATTACCCAGGAACAAATACAAAATAATACTACAAGTATGGAGTACGGAGATAATATCCCTTTTATTTCTGAGCCATCATGCTGATTTCTCATTGTCCTTCTTCCTTATACAAAGATAAATGACGACTAAAAGGACAAACAGAAAGAAAAGAAAGAGTATCACTTCATTTCAGCCCAGCTCAGCCCAGCTCAGCTCGACTCAACTCATTCCAATAGACAAGCACAAAGTAGTTTTTTCTTCTTCTTCTTCTTCTTGTTCTATTTCAACTGTCATTTGAAAAGAAGACCATCCCACTTGAGAGCTTGAGACTTGAGAACTTGAAAATTTTGAATGACTCTTCTTCCTATTTATTTGATGCTCTTTAATAGGAACCAAATACAAATACAAATACATGCCTTTACTTTTCTATTCTCTCGTCATTCGTCAGTCAACGTCCAAGCCCACGCAAACCCACCATCAAAAGCAATCCTATTGATAAAGTGTCCAACGTTCAATGTCCAATTTCCATTCAATTATCCCCGGTAATTAAATCAAGTCAAATTAATTTGAGCGTCAATTGCATTAATTAATTAATTAATTGAAAAGGATAGTCTAATCTTTAATCTAGTCCAATATAAATATTTTCAGCAGCAAAAAGCACGTAAAGAGTCAAATAAAAAAAAGTTTCTCCTTAAATTCAGCCAGATTTATAAAACGGATTTTACAGTTTTGAAAAATATTATGAGCCAAGCATTGAGTTGTTGAGATATATAGATTTTTTTTATCTTTTTCTGACAAGTTTGTTTTTATTTTTCATGATAAATTGTATCAATATTTTGATTTATTTTTACACCAAGAAAATTGAAAATGAAAATGAAGGTGGGCGAATACAAATGGAGAATTTTCTTGTGCCTTGTTTTTGTTGATTTTTGATTTTTGATTTTTATGCTCATGTTGATTTAAAGTACACAAGTGAAGATTAAAGATGGAAAATGAGAGATGAAAGATGAAAGGCCAAGGAAAGGGAAAGGGAAAAAGGGTTGGTAGTTGTAGTTTCTAGTTTGGTTTTGGTCCGCGTCATCATTGACATTTTCTCCTCTTCTCCATTCTCCATCTGCGTCTCCGCTTACTCCTTTCACTTGCGACTTTTTACATTAGACTTTAGAGTTTAGATTTTAGGCCAAAGCAGAAAAATAAATCGATAAATGGAAAGAAAATTCAAAGTCAAAAGTAGAAAGTCATAACTTGAAACTTGAATATTTTTCTCCTCGTCGGTTATCGGTCCAATCAACTCCAAAAATCCAAAACTCCAAACTCCATCGGCATCCGGTCTCCGCTCTACATTTTATTTACACACCCAAACACCAAGTACGAATTCTTGGAATTTGGAATCTTGGTTGGATATTTTGGAGGATTTAAGACTGCATTTTTATTGGGAATGAGTCAAAGTCAAATTCTCTTGTATTTGTATTCGTATTTGCATGTGAGAATTGGTATGGGGAGATATGGGATTGATAGGCTTTTCTGAATGAATTTAATTTCCACGCTCCTTTTCTCCTTTTCTAACGTGTGTTGTGTTGTGCGTTCTCACTATTTTCAATTCATCTTTTGAATCGGATGGTGATTCCTCTGCTCTGGTGTTGTATTTGTATGCGTGATACACACTCAGCAACTCACCAACTCAAAAAACTCAAGAGTGAAAAGACTCCAAAATTGTCATGAACCTCTCTGCTTTCTCTGTCTCATTTTCATTTTTATTTGGGTTTCCTTGGTATTCCCAATCATTTCGGTATACAGTATACAGCAGCCGCAGTCTGCAGGAGAATTATAAGTACAAATATATTGAAAATGTACATCTACTTTTGCAGCTCCATCAATGTGTAATGTGTGCATTATAATTTCTCCTGTACCTGTAGTCCCTTTCTCATGTCTGGATCTTCATCATCTGTACTCTACATTCTATTTCTAAGCAGAATGGAGAATGGAGAATTTAGACCTTGAATAGGGAAATGACAGGAAATTTTCAAACAGATTCCTCCTCCTTCCACATTTCTAGATTTCTAGATTTCTCCTCTCCTCCCTCCATTTTTGACTATAATGGAAAGAGGTAGAAAAATTTAGCGCCGGTGTCTGTCTGTCTTCTCGAGGAAAGAATCACAAGTTGAACCAAAGTTTGTTCGGTATATTCATTGAACAAGAAAAAGAGGAAGAAGGAAAAGGGTTTTCTCTTTTCTCCTTCCACCTCTTTTGGTATAGTTTGTAGAAGGCTACGTAATCTAGTCTAGTCCGCTTTCTCTCTTCTCCAGTTTCTAGTCTCCAGTTTTCACTCTCCAGGTTCTTGCTCCAGTCTCGTAGAGTCTAGAGTCTAGAGTCTAGATTGTGGAGTCTAGAGTGTGGAGTGTGGAGTCATGAAGGAGTAAGAGTAGCATAAATTGCCCATATTCCCAGGACAATATCCGCGAGGAATGGAAGAAACTTCTCCCGCTTGTGTAAATATAATGAAGACCTAAAAGCCTTCAGATTGGATTCGATTGATGACTTGCCCTACCGAATCAACGAAACATCCACACATGTACAAATGGAGTTTGTGGATATGTGTAGATACGCGAGAGAGAGAGAGTTTTTTCACATGCATAGAGACAGTTTTTATCCGCATGTGTGCAAGTGGAATAAGCCGGTGCTGTTTGGATGCATACAATATACAACATACAGAGACATTTATGCACACTCAGTTGGCATACCTTTCTCTTTTCTTTTCTACGGGCAAAACTTTTACTCTCGACTCTCGGGCTGGATCTGGATCTGGATCTGAAAGTGAATCTACTTGTAGGTGGTTCTCTGCATATATTTTAACAAGTGGAATAGCTATGTATGAGTGTGTGTGTGTGTGGAGTTGTCTTCAAAAAGTGTGTAATAATTGTAACAGCGCATTACTTTTAGCAACTCTGCTCTCTCTCTCTCGCTCTCGCTCTCTTTCATTTTCCCCCTTCCCCTCGTTTTTTTCCTTTTTTCCTTTGGCTCTATGGAAATTTGGAAGGATTCGTTTTGATCAGCATTAGTGTATGCTAAGTATGTAAACATTTATGTGAGTCAACATTCAACATCCAACATTCAATGTGTACAGACTACAGACACAGTACTTCCAAGATACATGTGTGCACTTGATAAAAAAATTGAATTCATCTCCCAAAACATCATCTTGCATTCCAATTCCAATTCAAATTCGGATCCCAATTCTGATTTGAAAATGGGGAATCGAGAATTGAGAAGGACGAATGTACAATGTACATTTAATATGCATATGATGAAAAGGTAAATGATAAAGGCATGTATTATTCAGTTTATGCATAAGCGCTAGACACTAGACGATATAGACTATAGAACTATAGACTATAGGCAACAGAGAAGAAATGAGGATGGAAAATATAAAATATAAAATATAGAATTTTTCCTTGCCTCATTCACCAATCCAACTCACAGTCACTCGCAGACAGAATCAGACAGAATGGGAATGGGAGTACAAAATCATTATTATCATTATGATTGGGGCATGGAAGCGTGATAATAGAAAACAAATAGTGCGAGTGTTTTTTTATTTCAAGTCTAAGTCTCTACTTAAGAGCATTACTTTCCATTTTGAATATGATGAACAATTCTCAATTCTCAATGCACATGATAGAAAAAATAGAAAAAAGAATAGATTGTAGATTCTCACCAATACTTTCATCTACATACTCTCATATGCACTGTGTACACTGTATACGCTCAAATTTTCAACCCATTTTGATTCCTCATTCTAATTCCTCATTTTTTTCTTCATCCTCATCCTCATCGACAATCGTCAAGCCACTTTGCTCTTCCTTCAGTTTCTAAACCCTTCAGTTTCATGAAACCCAGAATCAGAGCCAGAATCAGAAACCAGGTTTATGTCTAATAATATGTTGATGATAAAGCAAAAGGGAAAGAAAAGGGAAAAGGAAATTATTGTGATTGTGGCTGAGAGAGATTATAAGTTTCTTAATACCCAAACCAAATATTATGATTGTCATTGGTTTATGGAATATGAAAAGGGAAACGGAGACGAGGAGAAACAGAAAAGGAATTTAAACATGCACAATGCACAATATGGGCATGAGGCTCAAGACATTTGAATTTGAATTTGGATTTGAATCTGTAGATTGGGGATTGTGGATCGAGGCAAAATCATGGTGAATCTGTGTCTCTGTGATATATGCTTTTGGTTTGGTTTGGTTTGGTTTGGTCTCGGCTTTTTCTCAATGCTCCACTCGAGACTCGATCCACTGGATACAATATTTTTTGTAGTATTGTAGCATAAAAAATCCTGTACATATTCCATTTCAATTTTCATGTGTATTTAGTCAAATTATGCATGTACAAAGAATGGAGAATGGAGAACGAAAGAGCTGGTTGTGAGCTGATTCTCATGTGATGTTGATTGTATTGGTAGAGTTTCCTCATCTCTTTTTTCTCTATTGAGTATTGACTAAATTTTTATATCATTTCAACTTTTTGATCTGTCTACATGAACAACGTGTAGTGTGTGCGTGTATTAAATACGTATGCATATGGAAAGAGCAGACGAGAGAAGAGAGGAGAGTCTGGTCTCTGGTCTCTGGTGTTTAGGTAGAGAAGACGATTAAAATCATTTTGGATGTGTATGTTGCAATCATAATAAGGACTGGATGGAGATGATGATCAAGATGAACGAAGATGGAGAATGGAGAAGAGCGGGAGACAGAGAAGAGCGAACAGAGAACAGAAAATACAGACAGAGACAGAATCAGAGAGACAGAGACAGAGACAGACAAAACCACAAAATAATTATTTTCCTAAACGTTGATGTTGTAGATACATTAGAAAGATGTAGACAAACCGCGGAGTAATTTACTCTTATAATTTCACAGCCTCCAAGGCCAAGTGCATTAAATGATCCTTCCCATGTCGATGAGTAGTTTGTTCTTCTCCTTTCCTTCCTTTTTCTTCCTTCCTTCGTTCGCTCGCTCCTTGATAATTATTGGAGTACTCATGCAAGAAACTTCCAAACTCAAAACTCCAAACTCCAACTTCTAACCATCCAACCAACAACCAACAACCAACAGCTAACCGACAGAAAGAAGAGATACGATAGATTTTACCTATGCATTATCATGTACAAAAGACACACATTTTTTCCATTTTATTTCCACAGACGACGACATGGTGAATGACGGAAAACTCCCAATTTCTATACATTTTATTTCCCAACAACAACAACAGCAGATTCTCTAGCAGCTCGTTCTCCTTCTCGTCATTCTCAATTCTCCATTCTCCATGTGTACACTACACGTTTATATTGTACATTAAAAATGTGAACAGTTTTACATCATCAACAGTCAACAGACAACAGTAGACAGAAAAGAACAGAAAAGAGCAGAAAACAAGTTGATGTTGATTTGCAAAACTAATGGCTCATTTCACTCCACATCTCAACTCATTCATCTCTCTCTGCATCTTTGTCTACTTGTGCTCTTCTTGTGCTTGTACGTGAACGTGTAAAGAGTTTGGAGTATGGGTATTTTTCTTAATAATGTATCCATCCATCCATCCATTTATACATTATTATATTATTCAAGGACATTTATTTTTTTCCTTTGTTTGACTTGCTCTCTGTCTCTGTGAAAGAAGAATAAATTTCATTTTGGCCAGTGTACACAGTACAATGTACAAAGCACAGAGGATGAATAAAAGAAAAGATATTGCATTTATTCTAATTTCTCATTACAAACTTGCATATTCACCATCACAATTAGTTGGGATGCAAATTAAGGTGATGAACATCTGTTCTCTGTTTTTTTTATTTGTAGAATCTTTTCTACATTCTACATGCTATTCTGTCTTTTTCCCACTGTCCATTGTCCACTAGATATTTTACCACTCGTAATATTTAATTTCTCTACCTAGAATCAGAATCAGAATCAGAATCTGCACTTGATCTTTTTTCTTTTCTTTGTACTTGTATTTTCCTCCGACTCTTTTCTGTACACAGTACACAGCCAAAATATCATGTTTACAAAGGGAGTTGTATGTTGTAGTTTCAAGTAGGGATAAAATTGTTGTTTTATGCTACAATGTATTTTTTTGCACCATGTTTTAATGTTTCAAAGATTCAAAGTTTCAAAGTATCAAATCGGAATGCAAGTCTGATCTCTCACGCTAGTCCAATTCTAATGGAGCCGTCTAATTTGATATATTATTTCACTACACTTTTTGACTCTTTTATCTATTTTTTCATTCATCTTGGATTTAGACTTGGATTTTATGGTGGATCCTAGCTTCTAGATTCTAAAAAAAAGACAAAGTAAAAGACAGAGTAAAAGACAAAGTGTAGCAAATTTAACATTTTTTTATTCTATGCAAATTTGTATGCGAGTAATTTGTAATTTGTAATTTTTGCTTCAGAGTTGACTTGAGTTGACTTGAGGGATCAACGACATTTTTGAATAAAGTGTGTAATGTTTATCTGTATTGGCGTATCGTCACATCAAATTATCATTACAAAAGTCCATGTATCAACTATCAAGAATCAACACATAAGAGAATTCCTCTCATTCTCATTTTTTGTTCAAAAGTCTAAGAATAAAAATTGAATATATTGAGATGTTCTGGATTCTTGATTCTCGATTCTTGATTCTTGATTCTTGACTTTAGAATAAAGATGTTAAAAGTGAGGAGATGCGAATCCAATTCCACATGTCAGCATCAACCACATCCTCTAATACTAATACGAATACGAATACGAAGAAAAACTAGAAGAAGAATTGTTTATAATGGACAATGAGTGATATTTATACAGCGTGAAGGGATACACATGCATGTGTGTGTATGTCCAAAATAAATCAGTGACATCAATGAGGCGCTAATAATGACTGTAAATGTGGCAATCAGAGAGACAAAGTAAAATCACTAAGAGAAGCAGAGAGAGCGAGAGAGAGAATTTATCAGTCCACAGTGGATAAAAAAACAGGGACCGGATATGTAAAATCCCCTGTTAAATTTATGTGTGCATAACAGAAGCTAAATGAGAATCTATTGGATTTGGATTTGGATTTTATGTAATCTTTGCCCGCATTTTCTATTGTTCTATCTTCTATACCTTGAATGGAGTATGCAGCATGAGCAATGAACAATACAAAAGAGAGCATGTTCTACATGTGTAAAAAATAGAGAAGGGAAAACGTATCAATCTTGCGTAACTTGATCACGTATCACGTAGTTTCAGACTTGAGACTTGTCAACAAAAATTAAACCAATTCGGATTACTATCTAAGCCAAAGCCAAAGTCAAAGCTGTGAGTGTTCCACAACAATGCACCACTCTGTCTTCAGAGTCTACACTCTACACTTTGCGATTTAAATACCTTATACTTTTTGCCAGAGAAAAACAGACAGAGAGAGAGAGAGAGAGAATTGCTCTGACTATTTATGTACGTAAAATAGAGAATTAGTGTTAAAGCCAATCTCAAAACTCAAATTAAAGAGAAGCAGCTCTACTTTATATTTTATATGATATTTTATTATGTCATACTGATATAGTTCTCTGGTAGTATTTTTCACACTTTTTTATATAAGTATATTAAGACTTCATTCACATGTACATTGTACAAGATATACATGTCTTTTAAATAAGATTTCATTTTTTTGTTTCTTTTTTCGTTTTCTTTTTCCACTCCATCCGACAGGGAAGAGGGAATAGAATAGAATAGAATACAGAGTACACACATGTTGTGAGAAGAGGACAGAGAATTGAATTGGACACGCTAAATATTAGAAAGAAAGGAAAAAAGACAGGGGAAGAAAGGAGAGAGAGAGAGAGAGATTGAGATGGTTTCTCACTCACTTCTCCTTTACTCATTTACACTTCATACTCCAGTATTATAGTTAAAAGTTAATACTTGAGACATGCTCTGCCACTGTTCAACGTTCACCGTTTTTATTGAACACCATAGACCAAAACTCCAAAGCTACTGCTTTTTGGGATTTGATATTTCATGTCAAGATGCTCCAAGATTCTGATTCTGATATTGAGAATAAAATGTAAGAAAAATAACCATGTACAATGTACAAATTATCACGAGTACATAAGAAAAAGAGAGAAACAGTCACAAATAGAAAGAGAAAGAGCTCGGAGCGTAAATAGTAAATGGTGAATGGTGACTGGTGAATGGCCATGGTTTGGCTTCTGTTTTCTGCTTGTATTTTGTATTTTATACGTTTTGTATTTTGTATTTTGTAGTTGGTGTGTTTAGTGTTTAGTGTTTATGCTGGATGAAAGAGTGAGAGCAGGCAGAGACAGGCAGGAAAAGAACGATTAAGTTCAAGACGACTTTAATTGGAAGTGTAATTAGTTGTAATTGCGATACAAGTGACACATCCCATTCTCCCTCTCCCTCTCTTTTCCATCGTATCCATCGTCTCCATCTGTAATCTAAATCTACTGCATTTATTTGTAGTTTGTGAGTCGGGAGCTGCGTTACGTATTATCTAGAGTGTAGCTAGATGCACATGAAATATTTTATGCATTATACATGGATGAATTTGAAATTTGAAAATATCTACAATGCTCAATGCTCAGTCGCTCCAACACGCCCAAATGTTTCAATTAATCCATAAAGAATCCTCAGAGTATCGAGACTCGAGACTCGAGTCTCATACTCATACTCATGGACGAATGATCTGATCGCCTCCACACTCACTACTGTATACTGTATACTGTATACACACTACATGCGTGCTATAATAATACGTAATATTTTCTATGGTGCGTATAGCGTATGGGATACGATAGCTGTGGCTGTGATGAGAAAACAGATCAAGTTCACTCACTCTCCACGGCAAAATAATAATAATGATGATGATGATGTGTGGTAATGGTCAAATCAACAAACACCGTGTATTTTGTATGCATATAAAGTGTAGTTTCTGTACAGCAGACAACTTGGAGTTTGCAGCGCTTTCCTTCTCTTCGCTCGCTTATCTTGTGCTTAGTTCTCTTGTGGTGACTCATAAAAGTCGTCCATTAATTTGTACATATTTGTCCATTGGGGATTTTTGGCTTCAAGATTCAAGATGGAAATTTTAAGAGTGTCCGTTGTCCGCTGTCCGTTAGCTTGTCATAACTATGAGCTATTTTGATTTTATGACCTCTTTTGTTTGTTAATCATTCATATTACTCCATGATCCTTTTTCCTTTTTATTTCGTCATTTTATTTCACACTCCTTCCAACTTGATCCTTTGGACTCCAATTCGTTTTCGTATTCGTATTATACGAGGATTCTTTATGATGAATAAAGATGAACGATGGACATCGAGATGTAAAATTGTTGTTAATTAATTGCTTCTTTCATTACATCTTATATTCTTACAACTAGAACTGGAACTTTCTGTTTAATTTCTAACGCACTTGCTTGGAGCTGAAGAATTTAGAGCTTAGAACTTGGAGGATCGTCAAATTCATATTAATTCTCCATGAGCTTGTTCTCTGTACTCTGTACATTTTATTATGTGTTTTTGGTCAATTCTATGAACATGATGCTTCATTCTACATTCTACATTCTACCCAATTTTACTGCTGCTGAGATATTACATAATGAAAGAAGCTTTGGAAAAGTTTTAAATGTCCTCTTCTTCAAATT
This sequence comes from Sminthurinus aureus, assembly GCA_034698265.1. Classification (NCBI taxonomy): domain Eukaryota; kingdom Metazoa; phylum Arthropoda; class Collembola; order Symphypleona; family Katiannidae; genus Sminthurinus; species Sminthurinus aureus. The sequence goes on from JAQGBH010001935.1 coordinate 16,166, forward strand.
AATCATCACTAGCTTTTTATTTTCTATTTATTTCATTTTGTCTCAAGACTCAAGTCATCTCAAGTCAAAACATTGTGCTCCATGTGTCAATGTGTATTTTATCCCGCTCATCAAAAGTTGTGTGTTTTCGCTTTCATTAAAAGCACATATTTTGGGGATGTAATAATAATCTCGTGTTGTATATTATTATAAGCTCCATTATTTTCCTAAATTATGTAGAGTCTAAAGTAGAGTCTTTTGGACTCTCATTCTTTTCTCACTACTGCATAAATGGATAGTGGATTGGCAGTAGTATTATTTGTAGGATATTTACGACGTCCGACTTAAGTTTGCTGTGGCAAAGAGAATGAGCAGTGAGCATTGAACTATAGGCTGAGAAAAACAGAGAGAGAGAGAGAGAGAAATGAACGGATTTATACTAAATATTCTCATTCTCTGTGAAGCAGAAAAAGAAGTGAATGGAAGAAATTATCGCTTTTCACAAGATTCACAGACTGTGCACTGTGTACACTGTTGATATTTTGTTTTCTGTCTTCTGTGTTCTATGTGAGTGACTGGATGGAAGTTGGAAGATTGCGTGAGGATGAGCATATTGTTCATGTTTAAAGTAGGAGGTAGAATTTTCACTGTGTCTACACTGAACACTGTACAATACCTACTTATTGTTATCCGTTCATTGTACACCATACACCATGCACCGTACTCTGTCTGCCTCCATGTACAATGTACAATAATATCATATCACTCTGAATTCTGAATAGAATAAATGAGAAATAAATAAATAAAAATTTCATGTACACAAAACAAAGTACAGTATCACACACACAACACACAACAATCATCATGATGATGATGAGGATGACGATGAAAAGGAATTTTCACGTAATACGTGGAAAATGTAAAATTAATGCCATATGGAATTTTTTATACTTGTTACTATTTACTATTTACTAGTACAGTAGATAGTAGATTGTAGATTTCGAGTCATCATGAGCATGATACAAAATGTACGGTGCACAACTATGTTTTAACTTTTAACTAAGGAATTATCAAGTAGTGATATTTCACGGTATAATTTATGCTGTGTTTTAGTTGAATTACCAACAACAAGAAAGAAGAGTAAACAGTAAAGGACAGGAGTGAGTAGTGTGTACTTATTTATTATTTATGTAGATAATACATGGAAATTATTTGTTGCTGGTAACTGGTAACTGCGCCAGTACATTTTACATTCTACATTCTACACTCTACACTCTAGACTCTACAGATTAAGATTCACATCCATAATGATAATGGTAAATGGTAAATAGTATTAAGTGATGAAGACCTATTTGGCTATTTAGGTGTGTTTTGTGTTTTGTGTTTTGTGTTTTTTGGATGGTGGGAAGAAAAAGAGACTAAATAACTATATCCGCATGCAACTGATAGCCGTACTATGTAAATTCTACATATTGTGCATGCAGATTGTAGATGGCTGTTTGTTGTTTGTGTTTTGTGTTTTGTTCTTCATGAACAATATGAAAAGAACAAGGAGAAGGAGAAGAAGAAGAAGATGTTTGTATGTGTGTGTGAGAGAGACAGAGAAAGAGTCATTCATTAGGACATCTTTGTTTTGCTAGTCAGTAGACTGTGAATTATTCCTTATTCCACAGTGGAGAAAAAGGAGAGGAGTTTTTTTAAACGTGGACTTTAAACATGATTTTGAGGTCTCTTTTTACTTTGTTCATTCGCCTATGAAATCACTCGTGCAAACGTTATTCCGCACGACATCATATATCTTCTCCTTTCCCATCTCATCCTCCATTATTCTTCAGAACCAAAGCCAGAGTCAGAACCAGAGTCATCAACATAATACTTGTAATTATTATTATTGTGTACGGTGGTCACATTCATAATCTTTGACTAAATGCACAGTCGAGTTTTCCTCTAGATTCTAGACTCTAGACTGTGGACTCACAAAATACAAAATACAAAACGGAGAAGCAAACTCTCCTCCTCGCAAACCCACAATTATCACTAGAATTAGTTAAGACTTTATTCACAATTCCCTGATTCAAAACCCTCTTTCTCTCTTCAACTCTTTCTTTCTTCTACTTGAAGTATTTTGTGATATTTTGATATATTTTATTATCCTCTTTGACATAAGATACATAAGATACATGTGATGATAATAATAATAATAGCACAAGCAACACACAGTCACGGACATGCATAATACATAATGCATAATTCATACGTCGTGCATAATACATAATACACCCAGATTACACATGAAATTAAACAGAAATAAATAAAAATGGAGGGAAAAACTGAAAATTTGCTAGATTTTAGATGCTAGAGATGCTAGAGAAACAACTTTAATCTCTAGCGATGATGATGATGATGATAACAATGAAAAAATGTCATGTACCTTTAATATTAATTTGCTATAATGCATTTTCTTTTCTTGTGTTTACAGGTGCGGTAAAATCCACATCAGGACGAAAAGTGCGTAAGAAGCCAGTGCCAGTGCAAAAACCAGTGGGATCCAAAACAGTTAGGGCTAATAAAAAGGAGACTTTGGTCAAAACGAGGAAGAAAAAGGCTGCTAATGTCAACATCAATGACAATGTCAATGTCAACGTTAATGTTAATGTCAGTGTTAATGTTGCGGATGACATGGGCAAAGGTAATAAAAGTAGCAGTTCCAGTAAATCATCAACTCCCACTCCTGGTCCAATCACAGAGGAGCTCATCAACAACATCTTAAACACTATAGATTCCCCGCTGAAAGATCAAGATGAAGATCATGATGGAGATGGAAATGGAATGAGCTTTCCTTCATCCTGTCATTTAAATACTGAGAATCTTCCCAGGATTGGATTTGGAGATACTAAAGTGAATACTAAAACAACAAGGAACAATAATCAAGAGTCTCATATGACAATCACCGGTCAGATTCAAAATCAACATCAAAATCAACATCAAAATGTAAGCCAACTACATCCAACGTCCTCACCATCCGCCGGAATTCAATCTGAAATGGACTATGTTGTACAAAAAATAGCTGCACTGGCCAGAGCCACTTCCGTAGACGACTCAACTTAACATGAAATTTGGACCCCGTGATTAATTACAGGGAGTACAAATTATACACACTTTAATTACACGATTACGACCACGATCCACATGGACTCGAACAACAACAATTTGTTGTTGCATACTCCTAAGCATAGCCAGAAATTTATATCTAAAACTCAGAATCACTGTAAAAGAAATTCATTTTTTGAAACCATACTCGACAAAATATGTAGCATAAAAACCTACGTGTAAAACACGTAAAATAGACCAAATTGATAAACAAGCACACAAAACATGAAACATGAACGAATACGAATGCATAAAGTGTACCAAATTCACTGGATTTGAAGGTCATCATCAGGCAGTGAGAAATATTAGGCAGTTTGGTGTTTGGTGTGAAACTATGCATATCTTTTGTTTGTACATAAATACAGAGTACAAAACAGAAAGGTATCAAAAAAAATGTAATAATTGCCCGAGAAAAAAAGGTAGTTTATATGTACATTCAAAATTTTACACTGTATAAATCCACCATTGACCATGCTTAAAAGAATTAAAGCATTTATCAAGAATGAGAAGAAAAAAGTATTTTATCTAAGTACACACAAAGCTACGTTCAAACTTGAGCGTTCAGCGTTCAACATCACATTACATTACATTGTAGGTAATAAATAGATACATGTAATATAAAAAATAAAATACACATCACATGCTAAGTATAATAAACACTACAGGCTACAACCCACAATATATATTATATATTATGCGTACACTGCTACATGTAGTGAACACGAGGTTTGAAATAAATTTGTTGTAGCAGTAACAACTGGAAACTCTAAACTCTGTGTATAAACAACAGCAGTACTAATCCAAAGGTAATTAGCGGGCGGAAGTGATTAAGAAATTCCTCCGTGTTTAACTATCAAAGTATTACGTGTAATATAATAATATAATATCATACTCTGTGCAAGTCTCCTAATGTCTTGTATACTGTATATTTTGTATGGATATGGATGGAATTATCATGATCATGGAAACCCCGCTGTAGCGTACGTATAATGTATAATGTATAACATCAAGTATCAAGTTGTGGTGTAGTTTGTAGTTTGTAGCTTGTAGCGTGTACATACTTTCTTACTTGTGACTTGTGAATGAAAGAAAAAGAAGAGAGGAAAAAACAGAAAATGTTTTTTTATCTTTCTTCCACCTTTTCTTTTTCTACTTCTTGTACTTCTTGAAACCTAAAACGAGAGAGAGAACGAAGGAAAGAAAAAAAACAGAAAAAAATGGGCAATAATGCTGACAACTTGACGAGCTTTTTCCGACTCAATATATTATAACATAACAGAGAAATCCATAAGAAACACATAACATAACATAGTCAATACAGTAGTTAAGTAACACATAATACATAGGAATAAAATATAAAATATTATAGATACGACACAGATAAAGTATTACATATAAAGTTTAAGGTAAATCCTCAAGCTAGAAAATGCTGTGTAGTTCAATGTGTGTTTTACAAGCACAATTAAATCCACAGAGAAGAGAAAAAAATTTAATGTGTTCAAACACTACATTTGTAAATTGTAAATCCATCTTAAAACACACACGCACACCCAGACACCTAATAAATAAATAAATGTACATAGGAAATATGTTGTAGAGTGTTGTGGTCTGATAACATCTTTCCCCTTTTCACTCACCCCAACACATGGACACATTCATAATATACACCTATTTACCACCTACCTACACATATTTTCATCATTAAGAAGAAAAAAGTAATCCTATTCGTAATTAAGTAATCACTAATCATGTAATGTCCTGTTGATATAAAATACATGTAGAAAACACTAAATGGTAGGGATATTTACATTCTACATTCTACATAAAAAATATAGATATTATTCAACTTGATGAAAAACGGGAAACTGTAGCATCAGCAAATTACAAAAAAGATATTCCTATTTCCTATCTGTGTATTGAGTATTGGTATTTGTGCAAAATATTTTGCAAAGGAATGAATGTGGAATGCGTAAATAGTTTTATAATATGAATAGAAATAAGAAATAAGATAATCATTTACAATTTACATGGTAATATTTTTCTTTCCCACTCTCTCTCTCTCCTACATAAATCTACGTAAATCTACATAAAAATATAGGGCTTAAATATACATAATATATAGGTAATTTATTTATGTACTTATACTACACTCTAAAACACGGACACGAACACGCGTACGTACGTATATTTAACTACTAACTAACTACTAAATAATATTAAATATTAAGGTGAATATTACATGATAGATGAACAAGACAAATTCATCAAGTATAATAACATGTTCCTGACGTTTGTTACAGATATTTTAGCAAATTTTTCAAAAAATGGCTGTGCATTCTGCATTCTACATTCTTTCATCATCAATGTATCATTATGAATTATGATAATGATAATGATAGAATATTCATCGAGGATCGAGAGGCTCTTTATCTTTTGAGTTTTGAATTTTGACTAGCTAAATTCAAAATTGATACATTTTTATCGGAGAACAAAACTGACTGACAGAAGTGACCAATAAAAATGTGTCAAGTTGGACATGTACTTTGCATCAAGTGCAAAGTTCAAGGCTCAAGGCTCAAAACTCAAAACTCAAAAGATATGATGTTGAGGAAAAAGCTTCTTTGAATATTCTAAATATTTGTCCATGTATTTGATGATGAGAATCCTATATTTATGCACAATGCACAAGGCACAAGCTGATGCAGAAACAAAGAATATGAGTCCTATTAGCTATATATATATGAGAAACGACGGATATTAAAAAACTGAATCCTATTACATTACATAATACACACATTAATTAAGAGTTGATTAGAATATTAGAATTTTAGGATTAAGGACACGGTATGTAATTTACATGGGTTCATGGAGACAAAACTAAACGCCTGTAACTCATGTAAGCAACTAACACTGAAAAACTAACTACATTTAACTAAAAACAATTGAAAGCACCCAGTGCTTTTCGACAAACTAACTAAAAACTACAAACTTTAAAGTTCCATACATGACTAAACAAGTTTCCTAATGTATTGATCATAATATGATCAATTTCCTATTGCTACTACTACTACTACTATTGCTAGTACATGGTACATGATGATTGATCCTATTAAACTAAACTATATAAAATATAGACGCTAACTATTAATTACACTTGGTAAAGTTCACTATCACGGTACGAATCAAACTAGAAACTACTACTAATATTTAACTAATTAAGAAGGTTATTCAACTACCTATACATTCTACATTAGCACTACATACACATACATAAATAAATAAATAACATGGTAGGATATTAAATAGTATTGAGAATTTGTGTAAAGTGAGGGAGGAAAAAAGAGAAATACTAGAAACTAGAAGCCAGGGAAATGAAATGATCATTCTTTGCAATACATAATTTCAGGTAGTTGTAATGTACAGAAAAGGCATAAGGCACATTTAATATTTGTTTAGCTAGGGAAATAATGTGACTGTTGACTGTGCGTGTACAAATGTTCAATGTACTTTGTCTAGCATCTAGAATCTACTTGTAAACCCCTACATGTAATAATATCGTAGAATAATTACAAAATTATCATCATCATCATTATATTGTACAGGATATTGTATAAAAAACAGTATGAATACATACCTATATGCATTATTATAATTATGTCCTACACATTATTATCCATTATCTATAGTTATATCTGTATCTATATCTTTTAAAATCTTTTAAGTACAATGTCACTGTACACTGTACAATATTTCTACCAAACAAGAAGCCGTGAGTGTAGATATATGTATACAAATGAAATGTATGTGTTTGTTTTTGTCTCTCTTAGCAATAGGCGGTAGACAGTAGAAGTTAGACGTTAGGCAGTGGAAATATCTATGTGTTACATGTGTAGTTGTGGAGATAGAAAGATACAGGGAAAGAAAAAATAATAGGCGGTGGAGGTAAATAAATAAATAAATAATAATGCTTTGTGTGAGGGATGCATGAGTACATGCACACATGACATGTGGTTTTTTCTGGATTTGGATTTGGATTTGGCTTCAACTTCAGCTTCTACTTCTGCTTTGGCTTGTACGTTTTGGTCAGATCCTGAGAGTTGAGAGTATTTATTTATTTCTCTGGCAGATATGCTTGGAAATCACAAAATTATATGGACAAAACTGATTCAATTATCATGCATGCATAATCCATCGTGATGATGATTACGAGAAAATAATGGTAATGGTAATGATAATGATGATCATCCTATACAATATACAATATGCAAGTCAAATATAAACTCTTTCACAATGTTTCAAGTTTCGAGTTCCAAAACCAAAAGTTGCAAGTTGGTTCAAATCAAAATTTTAACATGCAAACTACAAACTGCAAAGAGAGGGGAGGAAAACAAAAAATAATTCCTCAAATCTTAAATAACTTTTCCATCTATTATCATCGTCATCACCATCACCATCGCCATCACAGTTTTGTTAGATACAATATTCAATATAGTACTTTCTATACATAATCCAGAATCCAGAACCAACACAAGCATAAGATATGTAACTTTTATACAAGTTGTCTATATTGTACAGTCGACATTCTAGATTCTAGATTTGAGATAGAATAATGAATAAATAATTACATGTACTATAAATAAATATAGACTCCAAATCTGATCATATGCAAGAGGATCAACATGAACATCATAGCATGTATATATGAAATGACATTTACTGGGTAATTATTATGGATTATGGTGTAGTAGGGTCCAAGGTGAAAAGATTAAAGGGGTGAGGGTATTAATTATGTCTTTGTTTAAACATGTATACAAAATCCCCAGAATTTACAGGGATGATAATATATCTCCACGCAGTATTTTGTACAAAAAATGTGCATAGGATTTTTCTAAATGTCTACAGTCTACATAATATAATATTAAATGTGTATAGATACTTTACATACCAATTGCTATTATTACTAGTGTTACATAAGTCACAGGACACAGGAGTATATAATATATTGAACTTCGCATAGTCTAAAATACTAAATGTACATAATATTTCTTAAATACATAATATTTGTATAGTGTAAATAGGTAGGAAAGAAAGTATTATAAAGTTAATTATTAATTATGGATTATGGAAATAATATTTGTCGTGATTATACATATATAAATATAAGTATAAGGAAAAGGTTACAAGCTTAACTAAAAAGAAATGAGATTTACTATATAAAACTATATAAATCCATTACAAAAGAAAGTGAGGATGCATGAAATCGTCAAGATGAACGATCAATCAGAGCATATTTATCACAAAAATGAAAATGACAAAGGACAGAACACATGATTGAGACAAAACAAAATGAAGACTAAAGCAAAAATAGATATCACATGTATAAAAAATTACGCAGGATCCAGGATCCAGAGAATGTGTACAATGAATATATTTTACATAGCTTGTACACTTATCTCATGGAGTAATGACGATTACATGAAATTTCTATTTAGATCTTCAAAAGGAAAATACATTGAGGCGGAAATTGGAAATTGGAAATTAAAAAACCTATCCAGTTTTACGCCAAAAAACCCAAAATCAAATCAAACCATTTGAGAAACCAAAGCAAAACAAAACTATAACATACATATAGGCAGATAACATATAACATATAATACGTACATAAGAAATACTATACTATAATACATATATAATATTTACTATTTACCCTAGATCCTAGACAAAGATGCAAATACATATAAACATAATACATATAAACATATAAGGAAAAAAACCAAAAAAAAAATAATAATTAAAAAAATAATAACTAATCAACTAAAAAACAAGAGAGAGAGAGGCCAGTCATATAAAAAAATGTTGGGGAGAGAGATATAGGAGGTAGAAAAGACTTTTTTTAGAGAAAGTTCTACTATACACAATCGAATGGAGCGGAAAAATTCGCCACCGCTCACAATATAATATTAAATATATTATATTATATTACACACTATATTATATAATAATATTTAAACACAAAAAAAAGTGAAAAAAATACAAAATGGTCATATTTCTGCAGCTGGGACAGGAATATGACTTTCTTTCACACTCACTCAGCATCTGACACAGATTTACACAAAATCTTTTTCTTAGTTGGAACTCACGGAAGAAAATATGCCATTAAATCATACATTTTTTTTGGACTAAAAAAATTTGATCCACTTGTATTAAAAATAAACAAATCAAAGACGTAAAAACCTGTAGCAAAATATGTTACATAAAAGTACTTTAAGAAGGGGAAAATATTATACAAGAAAAAAGAAACGGGGAAAGGTAAAATCTCTCGAGAATCTCGAGAATCTCGAGTTTTTTTATAGCATGCAGATTTGAAGTAAAGAGAGTAAAGTGTAAACCTTCCAGGAGTTCCTACGGATTAAAACTTTGGAGTTGGTTGGTTGGATGCTGACGTGTGAAAATAAAATCAATAAAAAATTTTATTGATTTTTATTATAAAAAATAATAAGATCCGCATATGGCCGTACACATTTACTATACAAAGAAAAAAGACTGTCGTCTCACAATGTCACTTCAATTGCTTCAAAAGTTGTGATTTTTCGTCTCTACATAATATTATATAATATAATACTTTTTTTGTGTATGTGTGTACCACCAAAATCCAAAATCGTGTGGGTGTGTACAGCATCTCGCCATTTTTTACTAGTGAACAAAGTTGTACACACACACACGCACTTACATATTCAATATTTAATATTATATATTCCAATATTCCAGTACACACATACATGAATACCGGTAAATATTATAAATATAAATGTGACGATCAACTACAATATTTTGGGGCAATACGAGCCATGTGCGAAAAAAAACGTATGTAAAAATCATAATGATATGAGACATCTTCTATATTCTTAGTTTTATGAAAGGGCAGCATTGCTCAAAGGGCTACATCATCACAAGGTGTCTGCTTGCCTGCAGATTTCAAAGGAAATCCCAAAAAAAGAAACTTGTTCATCCTCGAATCACAATATTTTTTGAACATAAATAACAATAGCACTATACTCTAGAGTCTAGAGTAAAACTACATATTGACGCACACATCAACTTAAAATATGTCTACGTATAAATAAAATTGAAACATTCCAGAACGAAGAAAAGGATGATGATAATAAAAATAATAATTAAAGTTTATTTTTAATGATGACGACAGAAATCAAAAAAGCAAACATGTCTAAATATAACAAAAGATAGAAGTTACAATTGCAACTGCAGTCACATGGTACGAAAATGACTAATTGGTAATTAATTCATGAAAATTTGAGATTCATAATACATAAAATAGCAGGCATTAAATTGTTATGATGATTAGTTAGTCCAGTATTAATTTCTCGAGGACTGTTTTTTTTGTGACTTTTCAAATTATGATTCATATAAACACTGATGAGGAAAATAAAAATAATAATGCCACAGCCAGTGATTTCCCTTCATCTTTCATCTTATGATTATACAACACAATACAGAAAGTGGCTTGGACGCGAACATGCATTTAAACTGACATAATGAGTACAAATATACTAATTGAGAGAACTAATTGCAATGTACAAGGCAATTTTTTTGTGTACTCTTTTTCAACTTGATTGATGAATGATGAACATACACGATACACGAGTTCTCGGAGTGTGTTGTACTCTGTACTTTGTACCCTCTAAATATACACACAACACACAACATACAGAGGAATACATAATATATCCAACTTTTTTTAGACATCATTCATACGTCATGAGCATAAAGTATAAAATATAGAATATTATAGAAGATAGAAGCAACAGGGAGAGAAAACTATCAGAAATACGAATATGAATATGAATATGATTTTATAGTATGATTACAACAAACATTGCAGAGAGAAACACTGAGAATTGAGAATTGAGAATGACGGCAAAAAAATGGAATTATATGCATATGTACGAAAGTAAAAATGTATAATAACAATGTAGCAAAGCTCTCAAGAGAGTATAGGGAGTATAGACTATAGACATGTAATATTATTTAGTAGAAGCAGCAGCAGGTTTACAAGAGCATGTCCGGCTTATTATCTTCTTTGAAAATGACATTACTTTTTTCCAGACAAAGAAATAATATAATTGCTATCATTACGACTACATATATGCAAAAAGGAACAACGAGGGTAAATTAAATTGCTTTTTTTTCAATCTAAAAATTCAGCGTCAGAATATTATCAAGAGTCAAGTCTCAAAACTCAAGACTCAAGACGGAAGGGAAGAGAGTTTTTTTATCTTTGTGGCTTCTATCATTACTACGTACCATCGTGTACAGTGTACAATGTAGAATCTACGTTATATGTATTTATACCTTACACACGAAAGATATTCCGTCATGTGTAATAAAACAGTAATAATTATTATTATTATTATCATCTTGCACTTCTTCTTTGAACAGACAGGCTTTTAGATCCAAGATATAATACAGAATACATCATACAGACATCTACATACATAATATATTATGTACAAGTAAAAACGCCCGTCAAATGACGGGACATACTGCATGTCTATAAAATCCATATCCGATAGTCTGTGCATTTT
>JAQGBH010001936.1:0-27894 GCA_034698265.1 Sminthurinus aureus
ATCGACCCAGTTTTACAGAGCTTAAAATTACATTTCAAAATTTCCTCTCATTTTACTCGGAACATGAGCGAGAACTTAGTGTTTTGTCCTTTAATGCATAAAATTTATGCTGTCAATTGTCAATACTCAATGCATAAAAATCTTGTAAATAAATAAGCTAAAATACAAATGATAAATGTTTGACGTCAAAATAAATTATTTTGATTTCCATTTTTTTAACATGTGAATGCGGAATACATGAAATAAACACAATGAATTTTATTCGAATCTAATTTGAGAATTTAAATATGGAGATAAGAGCCGCAATCAGAATTGTAAAAGTAGAGGAGGAAAGGAAAGTGGAGCTGCTTGGTGTTGTTTCAGGGGTTTGTCCCTCACCACCTTCATCCGTTGTGGATGTTCTTGTGTCGGCATTTGTCGTCTCCTGTATTTCATCTGGTGTGGTTTGGTCGATTGGTTTCTCTGTTGATATTGCTGTTGTTGTTGTAGGTGTAGAAGTACTGGTACTGGTACTAGTAGAAGTTGTAGTAGTTGTAGTAGTTGCCGTTGTCGTGGTAGTTGCCGCAACATAATCCTCTCCGCACACACAAGTCCCTTCATCCAAACATTGTCCGTATTGAGATGTTCCACAGAATGTTTTACCCTCAGAACAGGCCAAAGTGAGTGAAATAAAGTTGGAACCCATGGGCGAGCAGTAGTAATATTTGGAGCAGTCCGAATTCAAATCACCATAGTAACCCGCGGCACTACACTGAAATCTTGGAGGCTCAGTGACTGCTGTTGTTACGGTTGTCGTGGTAGTTGTCGCAACATAATCCTCTCCGCAAACACAAGTCCCTTCATCCAAACATTGGCCATATTGAGACGTTCCACAAAATGTTTTGCCCTCGGAACATGTCAAAGTGAGGGAGAGAAAATTGGAACCCAGTGGTGAGCAGTAGTAATATTTTGAACAATCTGAATTCAAATCACCATAGTAACCCGGGGCACTGCATTGAAATTTTGGAGGCTCAGTGACTGCTGTTGTCTCGGTTGTTGTGGTGAAAAGTGGACCACCACAATCGCAAGATCCTTCGAGGTAACATACACCTTTTTGATTTGTTCCACAAAACTGTTGCCCTGGGCTACAGGTCACCTGCATTTAAAAATTTTGTGAAATAAAAATGACTCTACCATTGAGCAATAAATAATTCTCAGTGTTTTTTATGACTCTATTATGTATAATATGTACAATGTATAACGTACCTTGATATCCACAAAATTGGAACCGAGTGGTGAGCAGTAGTGATATTTATTACAGCTGAGGATCCCATTCCCGTCGTCCACAATTTCAGGCCAGTATCCAGTGGCACTGCATCTAAATGGAGGAGGTGTGGGGATGGGCGATGTCGTTGTTGTTGAATCTGTGGAGAGGGGTGAAGTTGATTCGGATGTTTCACCACATGGACAAAATGGCTGGATGAAACAAAGCTGAAATTCTGGACAAAAGGATGACCCTTCCGGACATGGCATGGTTACATCAACAAATAGTCCGTCACTTAGCGGATAACACGAGTGATATTTGTAACATGAGGTGGGATCCGGCCATTTTCCAGCTTGAGTACATTTGAAGGGTTCCGTGACTGCTGTTGTAGTGCTTGTCGTTGTCGTGGTAGTTGTAACAACATAATCTTCACCACAAATACAAGTCCCTTCATCCAAACATTGGCCGTATTGAGACGTTCCACAAAATGTTTTACCCTCGGAACAGGTTAAAGTGAGGGAGAGAAAATTGGAACCCAATGGTGAACAGTAGTAATATTTTGAACAATCTGAATTCAAATCACCATAGTAACCCGGGGCACTGCATTGAAATATTGGAGCTTCAGTGACTGCTGTTGTCTCGGTTGTTTCACCATCATCGTAATCAGTGCTGGAAGTAGGATCAGTTGAGATAGAACAGGGACAAAAGGGCTGGATGAAACAAAGCTGAAATTCTGGACAAAAGGATGACCCTTCCGGACATGGCATGGTCACATCAACAAATAGTCCGTCATTCAGGGGATGACACGAGTGATATTTGTAACATGTTGTAGGATCCGGCCATTTCCCAGCTTGAGTACATTTGAAAGGTTCCGCATATAGTTCCATTTCCGATTTCACATCACCCCCGAAATTTTCACCACTGGCACCGTCAAGACTAACTGTGTATTAAGTATTAACAGACCACAAATCAAAAGCCATTTTAAAAAATATTTTAATCAGCATCTCTTTTTAAAAAGAAGCATGTAAAAACCCTTTAAATTTTTTAATGAAAATTCCACCTGCTTTATTATCATATTCGCTCCCCATGTATCCCAAATTCTCACTACTGTCAACACTATAAGAAACTACGTTTTCCAGTAAAACACCCGTGGAAACTAAAATAAAGAGAAGCATATGGACAAATGAAATTCCCTTGGCCATTTTGTACTTGTCCCTATTTAAATAAACAAAAATGCCAATATTATTCCACTTCCACACTCCTGAATCAACTGAATAATAGATTATGCAGACATTGAAAAATGTTTATTCTTTGGAAAATCTTATCGCATTTTATCAATTTGCATAGGATTTACAAAGAAATTATCCAGCTATAAAATTATATCAGTATAATAAATTTATTCAGTAGGTCATAAACTCATCAAGTTTTAAACCATCCTTTTTGAGTTTCATCATTTAACTTTTAACATTTTAAGCATCCAAAATCCAAATTGTATCATTGAATGAAGACTAAAGACTAAAAAAACATGCTCATAAATTATGCTTTGATTCTTGTTCTCAGAAAAGACTTTTTTATTTAGTCCTTAACTCATGAAAAATCTCTGGTAGTAAATCAGAAACGTGAGTGTTATAAAAATTCATTAAGCGGACTTAACTCTTAATCCCCAAGCCCATTGTTCGTCATCTTGCTGCTCTTTAAATAATTCTAAAATTGATGAATGCACACAGTGCACAGACTTGGGCAGCATTTTGTATCTCTCCTGCATCATAGATAATATATCATACACAATTCACCTAGTTGCTTTTGTAACCTGTAAACCTGTCTTATTTTTATCAAAAGTCAAAAATGTAATAAATTCATAATTATCTCCATAAATAATGCACACGATTAAAATAATAAGTAATAAATAAAACTGAAATCGTTTTTTTTTTTTTAAATTAATCCATCGCTTTGTATCAGCGGCAGTTGTATAACTGACCACGTGGAACATTTTATATGCATTTATTATGCCCGATATGATACTATCAGATATTATACAAAGAGGAAATTTTTATGGTGCATAAATTATTCTGTTCTAGCTTCTAGTTGAATATTGCGGACTAATTGCTATGTGCTTAAATGGAGTTTTACTTTATACTGAAAGAAATGCATTATATTTAACCAACTTTATATTTTTACATGGAACTTTTTGTTACACATAACACATAACATTCCATGTGCCATAATATTATTGTAGTTATCCCTATCTAAGTAAACTAAGTAAAAAATACCGGCTATCCAAAATCAAATAGTATGTTGTACATTTAAATACAGCTCATACATTTCGTTTTTTTCTGATTCTCAAACCTCCACGTATGTCTTATACATATAATATAATATATTGCATTTTAGAGTATAGGTTTCCATGACAATGAAAAATGTAAACAGCAAACAAGCACTTGGTTCAATGAAGCAATCCGCAAGCCTGTACTCAAATGTATGCACCATGTAAGTACAAGGCACAAGGTACAAGGTAGTGAAAGGAATGCGTGTATATTGCGTGTTGAGCACCAGAGAATGAAACAGAATAGCAATAAAATACAGGAGACAAGGGAAATAAGGGAAAGGGAATTACAGTTATTTGAACTGTATAATTTTAGGAATTTTATTCATGTCTAAATACAGACAAATGCCCCTTTTCCCCTCTTCTCTGCCTGTGTTCTGCGTACTTTGCAAATGAAAGGACAACTAAATATTCCTATCTATCTATAGTGTTGATGAATATCGATTATAAATCCATGTTAAAATTTCAAGTCAACTTGATGCTTGAGAATATCTCAGATATCCAAAGTAAATAATAACCTAAGTACATGTAGTTGCGTCATGTTTTCG
The DNA here is from genome assembly GCA_034698265.1 of Sminthurinus aureus. NCBI lineage: Eukaryota > Metazoa > Arthropoda > Collembola > Symphypleona > Katiannidae > Sminthurinus > Sminthurinus aureus. Next base: position 4,115 of record JAQGBH010001936.1, read on the forward strand.
CGTTCCTTTTCCCTTTTTCTCGGTTGTCACGTTGTGCGTTTAGCGTATAGTGTATGTATATATGCATATTCACATGTGCTGTAATAAAATTCCTGTTGTATGTTGTAGCTTCGGTTTTCGGTCATATGTGAGAACTGAGAACGAGCTACATTGGTGAGGCCTGTCTGCTGTCAACTTTCTTGTGCAATGTGACGTGAAATTATTATTATTTTACAAGTATGTGAGTCTAAATTCTAAATACTTTTGATTGTGCATAATCAAATTTGGAATGTCAATATCATCAAGAATTTAATTATACAAGAATCGGTCTTTTTGTGACTGACGTTTCTGCATTATGAAATTTGGAGTTTCGGTATGTATGTTAATTGTCATTAATTAAAACTATAACAAAAAGAACATCCAAGTGTCAAGTGTCAAGTGAGAAGCCCGAGAAAAAAGTGACAGAGCAATTGTTGTTGTGATGCAATCTATTTATCCTTGACCGTTTTGAAAAAAAAGGCAAACAACAAGATTTGTTATCTGTCAAAATTTGGCCTGATATTTATTTAACTATTTTAAAGGGATTTTAACTGATAGATTTGATAGAGCTGTGATCTTTTTGATACAAAATGGACGAGGATAATTTGAATTGGATTATTTGTCGATTCTGTCGGATTCCTTTTAAGAATAAAAATCTTCTCTCCCTTCACAAGAAAACGGAACATTCACATCTCGTCGAGAATAAACAGAAAACCAGAAGGACACAAAACGTACAAGAAGGATCTATTTCTGATGGAAAGGAAAAGGAAGAGGAAAACAGTAGAAAACGGTACATTTTAATTTAATTTTTATTGCTTTCCCTTTATTTCGAAAATTTCCAATTATTATGTGCATTATTAATTTTCAGGATAAATCGGTTCAAAGTTGAAATGTTAGATTCTAACAATACAACAATACAGATAAAAAAAACAAAAAAATTATGTGTACACATGTTCTATGTTGTATTTTACACCTTTGTTACTCTTTACATTTGTAACTTTGCATCAAGTATAAAAAATTAATATTATTATGTAATATTCAATGTATGCATATATGCATAAAAAAGGAGACGAAATTGTATATACGTGTAAGGATGTAGCATGGAAAATATAAAAGCTTATAATTATATTATATATTTTCAATGTTGATGTCTATATACGCGGTTGTATCTGTCAATCATGTATGTTGTTTCCAACACCCCTTATACATTTTTAAACATTCCTCTTTTGTCTTTGTCCTTTTACCTTTTATTGATTCATTTAGGATTTAGGGTACATAATAATATATTATGGATGTGAAATAATAGGAAACATAGGAATTTGTAAACACGCAACCAACATTTTGAGACATTTTTTGTACAAGGAATAAATAAATTAATAAAGGGGAAAGGCATTACTTATTTATTAACAAAGTCAATCTATTTGCTATTTGTATTACAGGAAAAAGGAGGAAATTTCATCATCATCAGTTGAATCCAAATCAATATTACCTCCATCGAAAAAAGCCAAACCAATTCCAATAACATCACCCGTAGCAACCGACGTCACAACAAATGGGAATAATAATACAAGTACAATAGCTGAATCGCCTTGTCCCGTTAGCACGGATACTGAGAAAAATACCGAAGCCATTCTATTCAGCACCAAACCTCCACAACATTCTATTGACAATGTTTTCCATTCCTTTGAAACACAATTATTAAATTTAGGTGAAATAGATTCAACACTTTACCAAGAAAAAGAACAAGAAATTTCTCCTCCTCGTTCATCTTTAGTACAAGCATGTGGAAATACCAACAAAAATAATAATGATGACAATCACAAAGTCAGTATCAATTTCAATGCCAATGCCAATTATTTTGATGACGATGATGATGAGATTGAAATTATCCATATGAAATTAATCAAAAATGAAGACAAAGAAAAGAATAATAACAAAAGTAATAATAGCATTATGATTAAGACTGAAGCTCCAGAAACTCCGGATAATGATCATGTAAATGTGAATAGTGGTAAAATAATTAACCTTGTACAAAATATAAATCAAGAAGAGAAGGTGGAAGTGATTGATGAAATCAGTGTGAAATCGGAACGGAATCCTATTATTAATAGTAGTAATGACATTGACTTGGACGTTCAAATGGAAAAATATTTCCATTGTGAGGACTGTCATCAAAAGTTCTTGACTATGGATAATTTCAACCTACACAAACGTCTCAAGTGTGGAAAACAACAGCTAGAACCAGACAGTAGTAGTAAACGTTTTACTACTAGTAGTAGTGTTGGTGGGAACTTGCACCTAATTCAAACTATGGGTGACGATAATAATCATAAAATTGTTAAAATTGTTAAATTAATTGATATACAACTTGTGGAAAAAAATTTTGCCTTCTCCCGCTTCAAAATCATCCAGACCAATATTAAAATGAGAGATAAAATTAATATTAACCCCAAGAACATTATTACTCATAACAACAATGTAGAGGACGAAACACTGGATACAAACTATATTATCAACCCAAGTATTCCCGTTCCTCACAACAATAAAAGTAATAATAATAATAATACCAATGATGATGATGATGATACCAATAATGATAAGAATACAGTCTATCCCAAAGCACCATTGTCTTTTACAACTCTTACGGCTCTTGCTCTTCGGTCTCAAGGTAAATCAGGAGTCTGTGACATCTACAGATTTATTATGGAGGAATTCCCCTACTTTAGAACAGCGCCTACAGAAAATTGGAGAAATAGTGTGCGACATACTGTAGCAACAGTCAAATTTTTCCAGAAGGTAGACAATGAAGTGCTTGTTCAAATTGGAAACCGACGTCGTCGTGCTTTATGGCAACTGAATCCAGTATCTCTCACAGCCTTAGAATGTAGAATAAGAGGAGAGTGCATGAAAAATCAAATGGAAATTCTCAAGGCTATGAAAAACCCACACAAATTTCAAACCATCGTACCATCATAATTTTATTTACACATTTTTTTTTATAACAAGTGAAATGATACAGAGTACAGAACTTGTAAATCATTTAATGATAAAAGTTTTATAAAAATTATTTACACAATGTAATATGAAACAGTACTGCAGCTCAACCAAGGAAAAATATCATCAAAGTTTTTACAATGAGATATAATTTTTTGTTGTACATAATGATGCACATTATAATATTTATAATATTCAAGTATTGTTTAATTTTATTATGAGTAAGTTTTATGTGTTTTGTATTTTTAATGATCCTCTACTCCCGAATTTTTTTTCTTTGTGCTCAAGTTTTTTGTTTTTTGTACTTTAAACTATGTTTTGTATATTATTATTGCGTGTACAAACTAGAAATTGTTAGCAAAACGTAGAGATTAGATATGTTTGTATAAATTCAAGACGTTGAATACCACGAAATATTTACAATTCACACAGTCGTATTCACTTGATACCTAACTAAGGCCTAGTGATTGTTTCGGTTTTACTTTGTACACAAAAAACGGGCGTGTGGTACAAAAATCCGAATTAAAATTTCAAAAACAACAACCTTATAATATTTAAAATTAAACAAACACTAAAAATAACCCAGCTGTTTGAATTCCGTTTTTTTTTGTTTCTGTAGCTGCTCATAGAAAATATTAACGATTAAAACGTTCATGAACAAATAAATGCTAATCAATCTAGGCTGCTCATAAAGTTTATGCTTTTCTCCTATGAACTTTTGACAAGATGGCAAACAAAAGTAATTTTGTCGCATCACTGGACTCTAGTTCTTCAATGTGTTGGGAAATCAAAGCAAATTGTTCTTTTTCAAACGTTGAAAACAAGCCAGGGAGATTGAGGGCGTTATAAATATTCTTGACCCTGTCCACATTCTTTTGATCAGGTTTACCAACATTTTCCTACAGAAAAAAAAATCGTGAATCTGTGGCTCATATTCATCATATAAATAAAAAATAAAAAAGTATTCCAAAATTTGAATTATATGTTTGCATATACCAGCAAAATTTCCCGCTGTTCTGGGCTAGCCATTTCCAATGCATTGACTAGAAGCCATGTGCATTTTCCTTCTTGGATGTCCGAGCCTTTCTTTCCAGTTTTATCCTCATCACCATAGCAGTCTATGAAATCATCTTGAACTTGAAAGCAGTGACCAATGGCAACAAGAACGGATTCAGAGCTTTTTATCAATTTTTCATTTTCCAATTCCGCCTGTAGAAAATTTAGAAGAATATTAGTACTTCCTGTCGGGTTGGTGAAAATGGTAAAAGTCGAAATATTTTGAATTTTAAATTAGAAACCAGAAATCAGACATAAACTCACCAATGTCATCCCAAGCATAACTGGAAGATAAAACGTGTAATAACTCGTTTTATATTTTACAATCGATGAGTATTTTTCTTTTGTGTATCTAAATGAACAGTAGAATTTGGAGTTTAGTTTTAAAAGTTCAAGTAAAATTCAAAAGAGAATTTAAATTTTCTATGCGTTTTAAATAAGAGAGAAATAAAATATTACTCTTCGTAACGGTGTCCCAATGCTATTTGAAGATCTAAACTTTGTCCGCAAACTGTGAGTCTTGATACCTCGAGGAAAAGTTCCAAGATCCTCACATATGCTTTGTTCCCCCGAAAATGTTTTCTTAACAAGGAGTACATAAATTTCTCCAGGAGGAGACCATCATTGAAGGCAGAGGGTCCAACACTGGGTAAATGGTACCAACAGGTTCGATGGTGACGGGTATCTGATTGGTCCATGACGTCATCAACCAGAAGAGCATATGCTTGGAGCTGTAGATTTGAACATTTCAACATCTGTTTTTTCAATTTTTTCATTACCCTACATTCACTCTATAATCTATAATATTTCCTAAACTATTGTAAATTCACAATTCACAAGAATTTCTAAGGTACGTACTATTTCAATACACCATCCTAGGATAAAACTAAGTCTGATTCGTTCTGCATCACGTCCGTGAGTTTCTGCTGCAAATGCTTTGTAAGCAATCACGGTTGTGAGACCTCTAGATAATAGATGAAGATTTAATATTATTTTCACTCCAGTTGATATTTTTTATTTCCAACACAAAATTTTCAATAATAATAATAATAATAATTTTATTATTAACATTTTCATATTTAACTTTGACAATTTATTAGTAGTTGTTTTTTTACCGAGTTCGTTTTCCATGTGGTACATTATACTCGAGAATACTCACGAGCCTTTCTCTGATGGACTCCATTTCAAAAAAATCCTTGGAACGCAGTACATCATCAAGGACAATATTTTTAAAACATGTTTTGAAACCTTCTCGCTCTTCCGGTGACAAGAAGTCTTCCATTTTCTTCACAGCTCCTGCCGGCGTATCCATTTTTATGTTGTTTTTTTTGACAAAAAAACCTTTTGTCTTTTCCAAATGTTTCAAATACAAAATGTCCAAATATTTCCAAAGGGTTTCACTTTGTTTTCTTTCTTATTTTAGCAAGCTTGGAATAGTTGTATTTAGTATTTACGTCTTACTTTAACAAACGTAGCAGTCTTTTTTCTTTTATTATTGTTGAATACTTATTTCTAGTTAACGGGATACTGGATTGAGTATTAAGTAAGTGGATATATGTCATTCACATTGCATAGAAAGTAAGAAAACAACGTTAAAAATAATAACAATAGGTTGCACATTTTAATATTATTGTAACTTTAACAAGCTTGTGCGGTAAAGGTATATGTAAAAGCAGTCTTAAAAAATTTTAAAGCCGGAAAACAAAATTAAAATTGTCATAAAATATACAATATACATACATTGACAAAATGTGGGTATCCCTCATATCTTGCACAAACAAAGGTTAATTTTAAGGTGACAATAGTTTTTGGTCCATCGGCATCGGTTCAAGTTTAAAAACAAAATTTGGATGGAGGGGGTATAGACATTTTTTGAATTAAATATCGAGTGGGATCTGTGTGAAATGCGGCTTAAACGCATTGTGTACACTAGTAAATGCGGCTCTCTCAGAAAGTGTACAGTAATGAATACGGCCAGTTCAGATGCGAACCATAGAATCCAATGTAGTTTACATGTAGCTAAAGGATGCGCGTCTGAACTGGCCGCATTCGTTACTGTACACTTTCTGAGAGAGCCGCATTCACTAGTGTGCACAATGCGTTTAAGCCGCATTTCACAGATCCCACTCGATATGTTCATGTTATACGAGCTTCTAAACTGACTGTATGTTTATGAAGGACGAATTGTTAACCAATGACCTTTAGCCTTTATTATATGACGGATAGCAAGCATCAAAAATACACATTAATCAGCCGGGTGAATTGCAAAAATTTGCATTTTCTTTATTGCAAACTTTCGACTACGCTTTGGATTGCGATTTTGGATAAAAATAAACAAAAAGGCTGAGTTTGGAGCTTGAAGTTTATTTTTATGATTTTGCGGCAAATCATTTGCCACAAGCCACAAACGCCCATTCTCATTAAATAACATGTCAACAACTATTGCTCGTTAATCAAAGGTTTGTTATTTATTTAAATTGGAAAACAAAATCCTTTAAATTCCACCCGCAGAATAACATTAACGTATTTTATTTCATCGCAAAAGAATAAAATTTGCTTGTTTTCTTTTAAAATTCCTTTACGCCATTGACTATTTTGAGTATTGAGTATGCCTGTGTTTCTCAGCATTCTCCTTTTGAGTACATATGTTTAATACTGTTAAAAGCCGTTAAATGCTCATATTACACTACTTTTTTGCAAGTTATTATGCTTGAATGTTTATGCGAATATTCCATGTGCTTTATATACATGTGAAATCGGTTAAAAGTGTTACATATTATTTGATATTTGATGTTTTACACAATAGACTATCAAGGTTTCATTTAATTGCTGTTCATTAGCTCATAATCATAATATAATTTCATTAACAAAATTTCATACGCAACTCATAATTATGTATTATGTATGTACATGTGTATTACGCTTAATGGGCATCTGTCATTTTGCCGAATAACTTTAAAGTTAAAGAAAAAATGCAATGCATTTACGTTGGTGTAAATTCGTTCCAATACGGAAGAAGCTTCGTTATGCCAGTCGAATTTTACTTGTAGTTTTTTCAATTTTAGTCGTATTCCTCATTTTTGATCCTCAAAAGCGGGTGACAAGTGAGAACAGAAACATATTTTTTCTTTGCTTTTTGATTTTTTACTGTGAAGAGTTGAAATTTGAGAGAAAATGGAATTTCTATTCCCTCATTTTTTTTGCATGTTTTGTCGTTTTCTAGAATTTGTCTCCATGCGATATTCAGGTAGATTACCAAAAAATCAGTTAAAAATCTTCCTTTGGCCTCCAGATGTAGTCAAGAGGACAAAAATTATTCAACTGATTGAGAAACAAATAAAAGAAGACTGTTTTCATGACGCGGAAAAGGAGATCTCAGCAAAATGTACTTTTACGGCAGATACCAACATGTTGAATCAAGTGGATGCAATCCTTGATTTTGTGGTGAATCTCAAAACGTGAATTTCAATTTTCTAAAATAGCATCATCATTTTTTAAACTGGAATATTTAAAAAAGAAAGACTGAAATATTTTTTTATAAGTTTTTTGGAACATCTTGTTTGTATAAAACAGCCCACTTCCACCACCCTCAAAATTCAAGAAGAGAAATCCCATCCGGATATTTCACCAGTTGGAAATACCTTTGAATTTGGGTAAAAAACCGCCAAAATTGCATAGTGAATACAATTGGACATTTACCTACCGAACAGATTCGGATGTGTCCACTCCCTTTGGATTTTACGAGCCGCTGTCTGAATCAAATGGGATTTCGGATATGGGAGAATCCCATAATAGTCCAATAGAAATCCCATGGGAAGAACTGCCTTTATACAAGTCAAAAACATACGATTCCAATACAAAACACAAACTAGTGGCCTGGATCGCTTCAAATTGTGGCACAACACAATCTCGTCGAGAGGACCTAGTGCACCACCTTCAAAAATTCGTACCAGTGGACATTTATGGAAAATGTGGCCCCTTTAGTTGTTCCCAACCCCTAACACCAGATGGTTCTACAGTTCATGACTGTTATGAGGAGCTGGGTGAAAAGCATCACTATAAATTTTACCTCTCCTTTGAAAATGCTCTGTGTGTGGACTATGTCACGGAAAAGTTGTTTGGAGCACTAAAGAACAACATGGTGCCGATTGTTTATGGTGCAGCAATCTACAGTCAATTCGCACCGCCAGGCTCCTACATCAACGCCCGGGATTTCCTAACAGTGGAAAGTTTGGCCAACTACATCAAATACCTGGATCAAAATCCTCAAGAGTATCAAAAATATTTCAAGTGGAAGGAAAAGTTTCGGGTTCAAAATACAATGGCTTGGTGTGAACTCTGTGATAAATTATGGGACATTTCCATCCTCAATGAAAACGGAGAGCGAGTCATCGATCCAAACTATAGCAAAGTACACAAGGATACGGGGAAATGGTGGTTTTATGATCGAAATGGAATTGAAAAGGAAAAACCAGCATGTCGCTCTCCTCCAAAATTCACCTATAATAAACTTAATCCAAGTAGTAGGAATAAGAACAGTAGTCGTAGGAAACGGAGAAGAACATAATAAAATTTATTATTGTAAAACAATAAACAAAAGAAAATACATCTTCTATAAAATTCTCTGTACAAAGTACAAATCAAAGAATGCACATTTCTATATACTTGAACAAAATTCGCGTTTTCGCCTTATTTTCAGGTGTAACCAAAAACATGCTCACATACTGTATGTTATGTAGTATGTGATTTTCCATACAAATTCCGCTAAAACCTACAAAAAGTGTAACCTCCTATTTTTCCACTTGTTTCTTTTGTTTCGTGCACATTTTCAATCTAAATTTCTGCTTTGTTCTCATTTTCCAATTTTGTAATCAGATATGTAATTACAAAATGAGAGCTGGGCGCTATAGTCACTGCAGTGCAATGGGCACTGGACACTCCATCAATTATAATGTGCTTCATCATCCAATTTTCTTACTCCCAGTTCTTTAAACCATGCAATAAACAAAATGGACATGAACTTGAAATATAGTCCATAATAATAATAATAATTGTGATGATTATTGCGCAATTATAGAATTATGCTTATGGTTATTTTGGGCAATGAGTCGGAAGCTCATTAAATAAATTTACATATGAAACTCTGAACATGGAAAAGGTTGTAAAATTCAAAGTATAATGTGCATACAACAAAAATGCCATATTTTTCCACATAACAAGGATCATAATATGTCTAATGTCTAGACTTTAGATTCTAGATTCTGGACTCTGGGCTCTAGAGCTTATTTTTTAATGTAAAAAAACTAATACGTAATAAGTCTGTACAACTGACAAAACTAAATTGACAATTAACAACACCAAAATATTGGAAAAGGAAAAAATTTCCTTTCTATCGTAAGTAGTAAATTGTAAATAAAATCAATAGAACACAGCACTGATATTTTCCCACTGCTTTTTAGCATATTTATCTACTCTACATTTTGTATTTTGTAGGTACTCCCGTCGGCTGTCGGTCATGGACAGAGAGGAAAGAGAGAAAGCAAGAAAGAGAAAGGTTGATGAATAAGAATGAAAAATTGTACAGGTATTTTTACTTTTCCATTTTCCATTACTTTTCTTGTGGCTGTCCCCACAAAATCCTGTTGTTCTTTTTTAGCTGTGATGTTTGTGTTTTGGGTTTTGTGTCGTGCCGTGCTGTCGGCGGTTGCGTGACTCCGTTTCGGTTTTCGGTTTTCGGGGTTCTTAGTGTACGCTTTTCTTTTTGTAAGTACGAGTGAGACTGAAACGGGACTATGGAACATGTAAAGAAAATTCTGAGAACTGGAATTGTGGAATTGTGGAAGTTGTGTGGACATTGGGGAAATTAGAAAACAGTGTGAAATATATGAATACATAATAATAATATAATGTCAAAGTGAGAAGGAGAAGGTGAGGGTCAGGAAATAAGGAGTCAGCAGGAGTTTTGAGTCTCCAGTCTCGACTCTCCTTCTCCTACTCGTTCCATTGACTCACATTTCATATCCTTGTTTTCTACTTTCAACTTTCTACTTTTCTTGTTTCAATATACATGATACACGCTACACTTTTTAACTTAAATTATGCTCTGATGTGTACATAATTCGTAATCCGTAATTCACAACTGGACGATGTGTAATACATACTTAATACTTAATACTAATGCATATTCCACATATTACATGTCATGTATTGTGCATTCCTCATTCCTCAATCCTTGTAAAATTTTATGGTCCTTTGACTTTTGAGTTTTGAGTAGTGAGTATAGTAGTGAGTAGTGCACATTAGAAAATAGAAAATGGAAAATAGTGAACAGAACGAGAGAAAAGAGAAAAAGAGAGAAAGAAAAGGAAATGTAAATCTGTCCTGCTGCTTTTTCGCATATTGATATTGATTAACCCGTATACTCTACAAAACACAAAATACACACACGACATACGACATACACATGGTATGAGGAAAATAAAATGAATGTGTTGCTGTTTACTGTTTGCTCTTTCGCTCCAGTTGTATGTTGTATTGTATTGTATTGTATTGTGTTTTCTATTTGGTTTTTGCTTCGAAATTCGAGTGCTTGGATCGGATTTTCCATGAGGCACGCTCCATTCTTCATTAATCCATCAGTCGTCACTCGCCATTTGATTCTTTCAGTGAACGGACTCATTAAATTTTTGTCCTGAAAAGTCGTCTATTTGTAAAAGTGAAACAAGTCAACATTTGAAAATCCTTGCGACACACACACGGCTAATTAATTAACTGTTCCACACATATTTTTTGCGCATTTTCTAGCATCTGGTCAGTAGACCGTGCTAGTTGCCAGTGGTCAGCGGTAAAAAAGGGATTCAGAAACTGTCTACTTACAATACGACAATACTCAACAGTTGAAACACCCGAGTTTTCTAAATTTCTGAGACTCTAGAATTCTGCACATTTTAAATTTTAACTAGCACGTGTTTTTATCATGCCTCCGTTTTTGACACCGGATGCTCGGGTAAATTTTCAAGCGTTTTCCAATTTTCTTTAGGTTTTAACCATTTACAAAAGTTGATAACAGCGTTGTGAATTATTTTAATATTTCTTAATATTATTTCAGGGATGTATAAAAGGCGTCCCAGACCAAGATTTTGATCCGGATGGAGCCTGTACAGAATTTCATGATCTTCTCTGTGGGATTTTACCACCGGGAGAGAAAAAGGAAACGGCAATTATTCGACTTGTTCTAAAACATAATAATGAACAAAGACAAACTATCCGCACAAAATATACAAAAAAATACGATGGAAAAGTACGTACATGAAAATTGGAATAATTATGTAAAATTGCATTTCCTTTGAATTTTCATTTTTCATTTACATCAAAAAGAATTCACATGTATACAATTTTAAATATACATCTTTCCGGAATTCAACCATTTTCTTTGTCTATTCCAATTTCCAATTTCCAGGATTTGGCCAAGGAACTGAAAAAAGAGTTTGGTGGGAATTTTTGCAAGGTATAAAAAATCAATAGAGAAAAAACAGAAACAGAAAAAGTTGAAACTGCATTCAATTTTTATGCAAATACCACAGTGATTCGTGCAAAATAAAATCATTTATCATTATTTATTATTATTATCATTAATCTCCAATTTCCATTATCTTGACAAGGTCGTGTACGCTCTCATGCTTAAACCTGAAGACTACCTCATGCGCCAAGTACACAGAGCCATTCAAGTAAGATGAAACTTGAGACTTTTGATTTTTGATACCTTGATACATGACACATGACAAATTGAGTTATTTCCTCCAGATCCCAGATCAATATAATCAATATCAATACGATTTTCTCCCTTTGTTCTCTTTTCTCTGTTTCTTGTGTAATTTTTCAATCCGAGTTTTTCCATTGTCATTGTAATTCATTTCCGGCTCTTTTCTAATACACATTTGTGTATATATATACATTATACGTGTAACGTGTACTTGTAGGGAGTTGGCACAGATGAAAAAACGCTCATCACTATTCTCTGCCACCGCACAAGGACCGAATTGGAGGACATGAAAATATTCTACAAACTAAGTGTGTAATTCATAATGAAACAAAATCCAACATTTTTAATTTACTTAGTACACAAATACAACCAATTGGAAATAAATCCAATCGTAAGAGAAAATGTAAAAAATGTTTGAAAATTCCAGAGTATGGCAGGGAAATGGAGGAGGATGTGGCGGATGACGGTTCCGGTGATTTTAGAACTCTTCTCATTGACCTGATAAATGCAAATCGGAGTGAATGGGATTCTCTTGACATTGACCTAGCCAAATCGGATGCACAAGTAACATTTTAGTAAATTTATTTTTTGCTTAGAAACTATAGAAACGGATTTCTTGACATTATTAAACTCTAAAAATATTAAAGATTCATGACTCTTTTATATGTTTGTCAATATGTCAACAATATGTCAATTTACAGTCATTGTACGAAGTGAGATATGCAGATTTGGGAGCGAGAGAAGAAATTTTTAGTTTAATTTTCAATTCGAGGACGCCATCACACATGAAAGGAGTATTTGAAGTCTATGATCGACTGGCAAAAGGTCAACACCTCGAAGGGACAATCAACTCTGAGTTCAGTGGGAGTCTTCGCAAAGCATATCTTATCATGAGTAAATTAACTTTTAATTTTTTATATGAATGTATTTTTAATACTAATCTATAATCTATAATATGCCCAAAAAATAGTAATTAATGTGTTCTTTGTTGTTTTATCTTAAACAAAGTCAAATGCTTCCGTAATTACGCGGCTTATATGGCGGAGAGGCTTAACAAGGCGATGAAAGGACCTGGAACGGATGATCAAGTTCTCATTGAAGTCCTCGTCACCAGATCGGAAGTAATATCAACATTTATTATTTTAATTTGTATAGCTTTTAGTTTGTATTTATTATTTTGGCAAATGCTCGCATTTTTATTATTATTATCTGTTTTCTAATAAGACTGATAACAGAATGTTTACTGAAGTTAAAAAATGGCGTATAAAATTTTGAACAGGTTGATCTTCAAGACATTTCAGAGTATTATGAAGCTCGCTACAGTCGAAAACTGAAAGCTGCTGTTGCCTCGGAAACCAGTGGACATTATCGAGCTATTCTCACCAACCTCCTCGAGTTTACACTCGATGGCTAAAAGCTAAAATGAATTATTTCTTCGTATTAGTTGTATTATTTGTAATCATAATATCATTATCGTGTAATAATGTACATGTTCATTAGGAAGCTATATAGGTAGCTTTAAATTTATTGCCGTACTTGCAATGCAGCACAACCCACATCACAATCATACTTAATCTACTTAAATAATAATATATTATTATGTACCATGTATTTAAATTACAAGTAAGTAATAGCAGTGGAAATACGATATTATAGGTTGTAAAATAATTAAAGTTAATAATAATACTCCTCAGAAATTTAATCAGCAATAAAGAAAGTAATTATGAGCGTACATCTTTCAGAATAAATAGAATATGCATAAAAACTGATTTCAAATTTCAACACTATGCCTATAAAAGTATAGTGTCATCCGATGGAACATTTTGATATAATATAAGATACAAGACTAGGTACAAAATAAAAGTAGCTTTTATCTGCTTTCAACTCTGTAAACTAAAAACTCAAAAATAAGTATTATTTTATATATTATGTGTAAGTACGGTGTACAATACTGAGTAAACATTTATTTATATTTATATTTTAACCTCCTCAAACGTAAAGAGTTGTGTGTAGGTCTGTACACTGTACACAAAATTATATTATACATTATGTACAAATTATAAATTAGATAAGTATAGGCTTAAACCAGAAAAAAGGAAAAAAAGTTTTTTCATCAGTTTATCAGTCCTTTCAAGAAATAATAACAAATAATAACAAATAATAATTCAGTTAAACAATTAGACATAATATTCACATTTTCATAGTATTATATAATTCTTTTGTAGTTTGTAGTTTTTTTTAGTTTTAAACGTTGGATAGGTAATTTTTGGTATTTGACGGTAATTTTGTTCATGTGTGTGCATTGCGCACATTGTACATAAAGTGCAAATGAACATCCCGACGATTATTTCTCCTATTTTTATCCAGTCAAAAATCTGAAAGTAAAAAATGACAAGAAAATACGCAGTAAGTCTCTTGTTCATAAAATATCTAAGATATATTTTACAGAGAGATGGTAGTTTTTTTTCCCAAAATGAAAATGTCATATTACTTACGCATACAAAATATTTTAAATCACACAATTTATTATGTAGTTCTCTACCTGTTCTCGTTAAATTCTTTAGGCTTCAATGCACCATCTCCACCATGCACATCTACAACCAGCCGAGCAATCCGATTGTAACCAGCAAAGCCCTGTACACGTTTTCTGTGACCCATACAAAACAATAATAATTAATAATTGTCACTTAACGATTCAAACTTACGAGAGAAGTCATTTGTTGAAAAAAGTTAAAAATGTGAATATGAATCTGAGTATGAAAGGAAACTTACCGGAGTCGGTGGAGCCGTTGTTGTTGTTGTATTAGGACTTGTAGTAGTAGGAAGGGTTGTTGCTGTAGTTGTCGTAGTAATTACAGTGGTTGTTGTTGTGTTCGGAGTTGGAGTCGTCGTTGTATTTGCAGTTGCTGGAGTTGTTGTTGTGGGCAATGTAGTCGTAGTGTTTGGAGCCATTGTTGTTGTGGTAGTATTCGGAGCAAGTGTTGTTGTTGTTGTATTTGGGGAAATTGTTGTAGTTGTGTTCGGAGCTAGAGTTGTTGTTGTTGTATTTGCAGTTGCTGGAGTCGTTGTAATTGGAGCAACAGTCGTTGTTGGGGTAACTGGATGATCTCGTTTCTCCGACTGAAAAACACGAATTAACGACACAGAACAAACGCATCAAAAATCAAATATTACACATCAAATTAGATTTTTTCATATTTGACAATGCAATCAAAATATGGTACACTTTTTGAAAATAGAAATCAACATGAAACCAAAAGTAAATACCTCGACACTGACGACAACAATCACAGTCGTAATCACCGCCAACAGAATAATAAACCCGAGACAGGATTTAATCGGATGGATTCTCACCACTCCAAAAAATCTACCGCAGCATCCAGAATTTTCCACATCCTTTGAAGTGTAAACAAATAAGAATAATTACAAATCACACATTGTCATTCATTTTGGTCTTTAAAATAACTATCACTTGCTTAAATACTTTGCTGTGATAAAATTAAAAGGTAAAACTCCAGCTTCAAGTTACAGCTTTTATGAGTTTTTTTACTAATCTTATTTATAATTATTTACCGAGGAATTTCATGTTTTATATTTTATGTACAGAATGCATTCTGTATTGTATACTTTGTACTTTGCACTCACCTCTGAGTCATCAGCAGAAGAATTGACCAAGGGAACTCGATCTCGATCCATTTTCTCTTTGTTCGTTTCGTGTTTCTCGTCTCAACTCTTTATTTCTTTTGGTATTCTACACTGTAAACTTTCCTTCAAATTTACCTATAAAATGCCAATAAAATCACAAAAGTCAATGGAATGTTAAAAGTCAAAAGTCTTCTGTTAATTCACCTGTAGTTTCACGTTCAACTATCGATCATCGATCATGAACCGCAAGGGGCGGAATAATGAAATAATAAAATAAAAAGTTAATGTAAATCAAACACTCTTGAGTAATTACTGTGTACAATAAAAATAAGAGGGGCGATTATTTGACTAACTCTTAAAATTTCAATTCCCAAAATCCTCAAGCTCAATCTAATACAAAACCAATAGGCTCAAAACTCAAAATAGTCAATACTCAAAACTTAGCAATACCAAGTAAATGAAAAACAGTTGACGTTTTCTCTCACACACACGGATATTTTTATTTTCCTTTTGACAGGATGTGAACTGTGAAATGTGAACAAAATAAACACACATAGAAAACTACTTAAATAAATGGTGAAATGACTCTGTTTACTATTTTCTGTGTGCTGTTGTGTACTGTGTGGTTAGGTGATATAAGTACTTGAGTACATATAAATAGTTTCAGGTAATAGCTAATAGGTAAGAGGTAGATTCAGTTTTCCCTTGGTAAATATGATATAAATTTATACCCTATAACCTATACGTTATACTTGTTACTTGTTACTGGTAATTTGATATGGTATCTTATCAATTTAGAATTTAGACTGTCACTTTGTGATTCTATTTTCATATCATTTCTTATCTCGTTATTTAGTGCAGTCAAACATCAAATACACTAGATTCTCTGATTCTACGATGTAAATAAATAAATACAAAGTAAATCCATACCTATAGATATACATATATACATTTGGATATATAACAGCTTACCCTAATGCTATAGGTCATATGATACTATATAATATATATAAACAGTCAGAATAGATAAACTAGATAGTACCAAAAAAACATCTAAAAAAATAAAAAATTATACTATTTTTTTCCTATATTAATTTTGAAAAGGTAAATTCCGTAAAGCATAACACCTTTACAAAAACACATAATGTTGTGTTGTATGTTGTATGGATTTTCGGAAAAACTTCACAATTTTTGTACCAAACAAGAATACAAGTACTTACAATGCTCAATGCTCAATGCATACAACTCCAGAATCCAGAATTTGTACAATATACAGAGTTATAGCCTAGTTTGTAATCGATAATTGATTTTACTCTTGAAAAAATCTTGATACACTATACACGATACATAAAGCATAAACCATAAAGAATTGTAATGTTATTTCTAGTCCTTTGTACACGACCGCTGGCACTGGTACTGACGCTCAAATATTTTGACTCACTAAAAATTTTACGTTGGATGAGTAATGCGTAATGTGGTAATGTGGAGTGTGGAATTACTAGTAAATAATAATGCAGGAAATTCTGGTATACCGTAAACTCAAAACTCAAAGCTCAAAACTCAACTCAATTTTTTCGGTAGCAAAAATTCAACTGTACAATAAAAATATCATGAATCACGAGCTATGAAAATGTGCAAGTTGCAATATTCAATCATCTAAGGTCTAAGGTTTAAGAGGATGTACTCAGCACTCAACATTCACAAGTCTGTTGTAGATTATAGATTGTAGATTGTGGATTACGGGAAAAATAAACAAGGAAAAGTATCACAGTGACACACTACGATATGCAAACTACAAACTACACTGCACACTTTACATGAACAAATAAATAATAAATATTGTCCATGTAAATCGTAAATCGTTCGATATGCAGATTATGGACACAAATATTATACTAATATTATTATAGTTGATTGTGTGTATGAAGTAGGTATGCGACTCTTAAAACTAGTTTCTCGATTCTCAACTCAACACTTTTGCTCTTTACACTTCACTTTCACATGCGAGAATTAAAATGCAATGAAAACTTGGCTATTGACTATTGACTATGCTTTTTTTCAAAATTACTTACAGGCTTATATAATTTGAAACCTGAAACAGACTGCATCCATAAACTACTTGTCCATAATTCATAACTCTTTGAACTGGGAACTGATGGAATTTGGAGCGCTTTTAGTGTTAGAAAAGCAAACGGTGTGTAATTTGAGTCGGCATGAATGAAAAAAACAAATACTACTAAATTTCAAGAGAAGAAATGAGAAGAGACATGAAAAGGAAAAAGAAAGGAGTTTTTACGGTCGCTATTTAAATTTGACGACTGGACTGATGACTAATATGACACATCACAAGTCTTAGAAACTATATAGTCAACACAATCGTCTCGTCTCGTCTCATTTTGATATCACCGTATCATATTTTTGTCCTTGTGTTTCTATTCTCTGTTCGTAATTCGTATTCGTCATCGTTTTAGTAAGCAAGTAAGAGAATAGGCGATAAAAAAGGAAGAAATATAAAACTCTGATCTAATATAATATTATTATTATGTATTATTTGTCTTGAGCTTTGAGTTTTGAGTGCGTAAAGTGTCAACAGGAGCACTCTTTTCTCATTGAATATTCAATAATCAATAAATAGACATGATTGAGAATGGAGATGGAGATGGGTGAAACAAGAGCAGCGTGAATAAAATTTATCATCCCTATTTTAATAGCACGAAAATATTTTGTACGCATCTGTTGTGTTGAATGTTGAATGGCTTATGAATCTTAAAATATTTTCCTACATATAGGAAGAATAAAAAGCAGAAACAGTGGAAAAATTCATGGTGTCATTTTGAAAATAAGCATTTTATTTTCATATTTTGATATTGGGTAATAGATATTCAGTTCATTGATTTTATTTTTGTTCCGTGGTTGTTTTGATTTAATTATTTGTTAAACTTTTTCAGCCAAGACTTTGTAGGGATTTAAAATATTATTTGGATCAAAGATCCGTTTAAGCTCTCTCATTTTTTCAATCGCTGGAGATGGTTTTGAGAAGGGGAGGAATTGTTTCTTTTTGAAGCCAAGTCCGTGTTCAGCTGACACGCTTCCTTTCTTGTCCCTCGTCCATTCGTAGACAAATGGTTCAATTAGACTCAGTAGGGATGTGTTAAACTCCTTGGAAGTCACGTTCAAATGCAAATTTCCGTCACCTGTGTGTTCAATGTTCAATGTAAATATTTTTCAAAATTCAAAAGTATCATAAAACTGTTGATGTTAAAATATTTTTCATAAAATTCAAAAAAATGCATGAATAATTAAGAAAAAGTACCCAAATGCCCGAATCCACAACAACGAACTGCTTCACTCCCATCAACACTAACTCTCTTGGAAAGATCTGTGACAATGTCATGGAATGTAGAGAGTGGAAGTGAAATGTCATATGTGTAGAGGAAACCATCCGCGATCAACGCCTCAGCAGCTCGTTCTCTCAGTGCCCACATTTCCTGAAATTCATACATATTTTAAGAATAATAATTAAAATTTTTGTCATTATTTTTCCAAACTGACAGATTCCATCATATAGAAAATAGATAAAAATTATTTTCAATATTTTTACAAGCATTTGTTTCGTATCCGAAGCGACGGTTCCATCCTCAATGATTCCCTCTGACAGAACATGTTCTAGAAAATTATTTAGCTTTTCTTGATCATGTGCTCCATTTGATCCGGATGTCTCAATCAGCATGTAAAAGGGAAAGTCTTTGATGGGGTTTCTCAAATTGAGATTTTCCACGACACATTTCATGCTAGGGGCGTCCATGTATTCAACCGATGACAAAACTTCACCAACATCACGACGAGCCAGTTTAAAAGTCTCCAAAACATTGGTAAAACTATTCAGACCTAAAAAGTAACACAGAGATCAGGAATCATGAGTGAAAAATATCCATGAAATTTACAACGTTGTTAGTCATGGTGAATGAAATGATAAACGAGTCTAAAGTCTATAATTTGTCTGTAAGATTACCGAGAAGAGCCAATTGGACGGAATTTGGTTTGACCGGGACGGAAATGGCCACTTTGGTCACGAAGCCAAGAGTTCCTTCTGATCCAATAAAAAGATGCTTCAGATCATATCCAGTATTATCCTTTTTCATCAGGCTGAGACAGTCCATTATTTCTCCATTAGCGAGTACCTACAGAGCAATACAAAAATGACAAATGATCTTTGACCTCCAAATTGACCTTTTTTAAGAATTAAAAAATTTGTTATGTTGAATAATTACCGCTTCAATTCCAAGGACATTTGCGTGAAGGCTTCCATATCGGAATAATCTGATGCCACCAGCATTTGTACTGACATTCCCGCCAATGTGACAGCTACCTTTTGCTCCGAGGTCAATTGGCATGATGAAGCCATGATCGGAAAGGTAATTTGTTAAATTTTCAAGGATACATCCCGCCTGACAGACAAGTGTCCCTAAAATTCAAAACATTTACATAACTTCAAAATTCAATTACAATCTCAAAATGGCGGGTAGTTTAAACAAGTTCCATTAAAAAAATCAATGCAATTCAAAAGGCAAAAGGTGACATGATTTCATTATAATTTCTTGCCTGTGAGCTCATCCAGACTGATGACATTATTCATGAGGGATGTTGAAATAATGATTTCATCAAAAACAGGTACGGAGCCACCCACGAGTCCAGTATTTCCCGCCTGAGGACACACTGGAAGTTTTTTGTCATTACAGTATTTTAAAATGGCACTAACTTCCTCCGTCGTCTTTGGCTTGAGAAGAAGTTTACTTGAACCTGTCAAATCAATCATCACGATTTAGATAATATTTTCAAATTAATTTACTGAATGAATAATTCCGATAATTTTGAAGAGAACTAGAAAATCCACTGACCTCTGACCATATGGAGCCAGTCCACATTATGTCCCACAATCTCGGATTCATCTGTTATCACCCGGGGTTTCCCCAGTAAAGTTTCAAAATATTGAATATCCTGATCACTCAACGTCCCGTAATTTACATTTTGCAGCTTCTTCACTTTGAACCGATCAACGGTGAGCTGAACATCAGTATAGCTTGCAAATTGCCGACAGATTTGACTCTTGAGTAAATATCCAGAATTCCGGTGTGTATTTCTCTTGTTAAAATTGATGTGTACTGTATTTAAATTTGAACAGCATTTACTAAACTGTCTTATGGCAACAGGTGCAGGAAAATTAGAGAATGCACAAGAATTTAAACGTGTAATTGTATTAGACCAAAACATTCTTATGGAATTTGAATGTTAAATGTAAATATGAAATAAATATCACAGGAAATTTGAATCAGCAGATATGAGTTTTATTTTTGTTGTTTCATTTTGCGATTGAAATTTAAATACTAGATTCTAGATTCGCACATCACAATCTAAACTCTAGAGTATATCAACTACATGGATATATACGCAGTACAAAAATATACTGTGCTTGTGAGTATACAGTATTTACATGCAAAGAATATAGACTCTCATCTGTGTAAAACCATAATACTTGTCCATGAGATAAAAAAATTCAAGGTGCACAGTATACAGTACACACAAACGCACGCTCAAGGACATTCTATTTTCTAACATTGGGCTTCTCTCTCTCTGTCTTTGCTCTGAACTCTACATGTTGATGTGTGGTGTGTAAAATACAGAAGAGAGGATAAAATAGAAATAGAGAATATAAAGCAAGTTCATCAGTACTATAATACACGCAGGTTGTATATGTACAGTGTACAAATTCTAATGACTAAATATTATTGTGTATTATAACAACCGACATATTACATATCGGATGTTTTCGAGACAAATCAATGATCAGCAATAAAATGCACAGTCAAATCTACACAATTTAAAAAATGATGGAAAATGAGACGAATGGAATATTCATATTGAGACTTGAGACTGAATTTGAAGACGGAGGAAGAATGAAGAGTACACTTTAACTGGATGGTCGAGGGAGGGAAGGAAGAAGGAAGGGAGCTTATCAGGCATTTTCTTGTTTTACATGGTACTTAACATAATACATAATCTTTTGCCTTAGCTAAGCAAGGTTCACTCTTATATGACATAAATTTTATGCCCTTTTTTACACTCATTTCTATTTATGTTTATGTTTCAATACTCAATACTCATGACTCAAGTCTCCAGTGTCCTTTTTCCAGTCGATATTTTTTCTCCGAGTTTGTCAGCTATAGCTCAAGTTTTCTTTTTATTTCTTGTTCATATTATTTCCTTATTCAGTGAGTTTTAATACACCATTGAATTTTTCAATCGACCATTGTTTTTCATAGTTACAATAACTGGAACATAATTTAGATTCTACTGACTTGCTGGTGTTTTGGAACTAATCATGGCATTTGTAAAAATGGAGGTGGGGGCTAAAATAGATGAAGAAAATGCTTCCGAGTCCTGGAGCACTGAGGTGGGTCATAGATCATACACATATTTGTAATTTGTAATACCAAACATCAAATTTATTTATAACCAAATCGCCAAAAGAATGTCATTATACTTGATTGAATATTTACAATGAGCAATCTCGATTATTTCTTCATAACTCATAACCATTATGTCATTGAGCAATTTTAATACATTCATAGATAATATAATTATTCATAAATTAACCCAATGTCAATTATTTATGATTCATAATCAGATTTTTGAAGACAACATTGAGTTTATTTGGACTTTGACCAATTATTCCGACGTACAGAGTTCGCCTCTTCCGATCCTTTCGCCCATTTTTAGAGGTGGATTAAAATCCAACACAGAGTCGGAATGGTAAACATGATACACAATAGAACTCTTTAAACCGTTTATCATGATGAAAAACGTTTTTGTAGCTTTTTTAACGTTGGAATTTTACGAATTTTTGGCTTCTGATATCTGATTTGTTTAGGCAACTCAAGCTAATTCCTGCAAAACAATACAGCGCTCAATACTACTATGTTGCTGTTTATCTGAATCTTCTTTCTGGCTACACAACCGCCAAGTTCCAAATTGGAATCATCGATCAAGACGGCGTTGTCCGATTTGTTGCTGACCGTAATCATTTTTTTAACTCTTACAAAATTATCCTGCAGAATTCGGCTCGAGTTTATGCTTTGAATTTTTGCTAATGTTTTTGAATTTATTATGTGTGACACTAGGTGCTGTGTTATATTTGTATCATGAGCAACATTAATGTCTTTTTATGTTCACTTTTTGCACATCATTTTCCAAAAAACAGAACCAACTGCAGTTGAGTTTTATGAAGACACTGAACATGGCTTTCCTACTGTTGTTCAAGTCCCGATTACAGACGCTACCATTTTGATCAACGGAAACGGGTTGAAACTTTACTGTAAAATTGGAGTTACGGGTCTTAAGAAGGAGACAGTGGAAAGAAATTGTGCTCGTCTGGGTGGAGCGGGTAAGAAGAAGGATGATCCATTAAGAATTCAAAGACTGGAACTGCTCAGCCAACAGATGAAGAGTCTAATGGACAAGGGAGATTTTGAGACGGTCCACTTGAGAACCAAAACAAAGAGTTTTCCAGCACTCAAAAATGTTCTCGCAGGTTAAAATACTACATTCATTTATTTCATTTCAAAAGTAACAATAGACTGTAGATAGATCATAGATCTGCAAACTCAACGTAATCCGTAACTTGACACTTTTACTCACACAAAATGTAGCATTTTTTATAGGAAAAATAGTGTAGTCATTTCAAATTTCAAACATGTTATTTAAGAGAGTTTTCTTGATTCTTGATTCTATACTTTCTACAGCTCGTAGCAGAGAATTCGAGCACATGTTTTCGGTCAAAGAGTTGAATGCAATTGATATCGAGGGATTTGATGACTCAATCGTCCGTGCGATGCTTGAATATTGTTACACGGGAGAGACGGACACTTTGGAAAGAAATCCAGAGGAATTGCTCAAAATTGCGGATAAATTCCAGCTGGTGGGTCTTCAGGAGGATTGTGAACGAGTGCTTGAGGCTAATTTGACGGTGGAAAATGCAGCGAGGATTCTTCGCTTGGCTCATGATCATAGTCCAAAGAAACTCAAGCCAAAAGTCATCTCATTTATCAATCGGTATACACAACAGCACATTTTTTTCCTTATTTTCATTTATTTACACAAACAAAACTGTACATTATATATAGTGTTACATTTTAATTATCGCTTAAATATGATGTGTGTAATGTGTAATGACCCTTGAAATAATATGTGTCGACATTATGTGGTGTCATATTGGTGTCACTTTGGTCCAAATTCCTATCAAATGACA
>JAQGBH010001937.1:0-27892 GCA_034698265.1 Sminthurinus aureus
CATAAAATATCGTTGTTGGACTTAGAAACATTTTTACATAACATCTGAGACGAAATTTTCTAAGTCCAAAAAAATAACTTTTGTGTCGACATGGAAATTAATTTTGTTTCCAGAAGTTTTATTGATTTTGAAAAGCCAAATCAAAGCTCAAATGTCAATTGCACATTCTAGTTTCTAGATTTCATTTGAAAACAAAATTCAAAGCGAAACGTTCACAAATTTTCATGTTTTACTACACCAATTCCAAAATCTATAAACTGTAATCCGCACTCCGCTCACTGAACACTGAATAATAATAAACTTTGTTCAGTGATCACTGCATAGCTTTGTTAATTATTCAGTGATCACTGAATAGAACCTGAAGATCAATTTTGATGGAATAAACTCACCTTGCGTACTGAATACTGAATAATAGTTTGATTATTATATAGTACTCACTGACCACTGCACTGAACAGTTCATTATTATACCTTGATCACATAATAGACAAACAAAGGTTGCTGCTGACCATGCAACTTGAACTATGCAAATCCAAGCAGTTCCGAGTTAAAATGCCGGATAGTTGGCCAGTACTAAAGAAAAAACCATATTTATTGGACTAACACAAAAGAGACCGGCTTGTTGTTTTGGTCTTCTCCGTTTAGAGTGACTTAAAATTTCAATATCACGCCAATTACGCATAGAAAGGCTTGTTCGGACTTTAAAGACTTTCTATTTGGCTTCAACTAGCTCCTGAGAAAAATTTACTGCCGATTCTAAATCACGTTTCAACATGTGAGTTCAAAAACTCCATGTGAATTTCCATTCGATTCCTCATGAATTCAAAGGAAATTCATAAGGAATCGTCATATTCTCATGCTGAAAGTTGATTTGAAATCAACAGTAAATATAGCTCACTGGAGCTCGTTGAAGCTGAATAGCACTTTTTCAGATTTCAGACAACCATTTCTGTGCGCAAGTCATGTGACATTGAAATTTCAAGTTCTTGATATCAAAGGAGATGGAAAGAACTTTTTCAAAAATTTTGTCCCGTTCTGATAAAAAAAACAAGAAAGGAGATTTTTGAGAAAACTTTGTGTAACTCAAATTGTGAAGATAAAAAGACTGCAACGTAAGCCATTCTGTGTGATTCAGATATGAGCAAAATATAACCAAAAAATGACCAGAAAATGTACGAAAATCCAGTATTGTAGGCCAGGAATTTAAGGTCAAAATTACGTAAAGTTTACCAAAATCCGACCGTAATAATATAGTAATCCAGGTGGAACATTTCTACGTTATTTTATGGTAAAGTTTACCATAAGTTTACCATAATTAAAGGTAAAAGACGGTTAGACTCGAAAAAATTAAAGTAAATTTACGGTATTTTTAAAGTGTATGCGTTATAAGGGTATCATACTTAATTCTTAATTTGTGTTTTTGAGTGGGATGATAAGGTTTTAGTAGTTTACTCTACTGACAGTTTTCAAGTTACCTGTCAAACATTTTGCAACTAATTTGTATTTTATACACTATTAAACTATTTACTAAATCTCCCCGAGTTGAATATTAACACATTCACATCTCCAATCTCCCATCTCCAATCTCAATCCAAATTTATCATTCAAAGTAGATCTCTCTAATAACGATAATTGGGAATGTCATCCGTTATTATGGGTTTATGACTTGAATTGCAAATTATAATAAATTTATACGAAAATAAAACCGTCAGGGTTAAACTAAAATTGAAACATCAATAACGAATAACTGCTCGTGTTTATTTTTCTAAATAGCTGGATACCGCCTCCATCAATGTACATTATCAATTATCAAGTCACCAAATAAACTCGTAAGTGTACAAAACGTACAACGTACAACATAAACATAAACAATAAACCATACGCACAGTACAGCGTACAACCTTCAAAAGGCAGGGGAAATGTAAAAAATGAATATTTTTATCATTTTTTTGCTCTACTCTCAACTGTTTGTGGTAGAAGAAAACGAGTTTCCTTGTTTTTAAAGATTTAAAGACGTAGCTTTTCTTTAGACTTGTGTCTTCGATTTACCTTTGTACTTTGTAGTTTGTAGTTTGTGTTATTCATTGTGAGTACTGAATTTAGAGGATCCGTGAACATTGTACATGTGTTGGTTTGGCTATGTGAGCTGAGCCAATATCTCAATGACTTTTAACCCTTCGAACCATTTGTCTTTTTTAGCCTATTTTTTTGTTCCACAGCAAAGTGAATATCAAAGTCTAATGCATACTAAAATCTAAAATCTACCAACTCAGTGCCCAGCATTTGAGAACACAATTAATAGTGAAATCCAAGTTGAGTTGAGTACATTTTTCTTTCTCTTGATGATTTAGAACTTTGAGCATTCATAAATGGCGGTCGTAATTTTTGAATGCATAATTCAGAAGAAATCATTAGTGTTCCATGAATTCGGGCTGTTGTAATTCATCAAATAACAAGAATCATCTGCGTCTCATAGTACGTATTTTTCTGTATTTTGTATTTTTAATGTGTGCCGTTGTCTATACATTATACATCTATAAATCTATACGAGCTATATCGATAGCTCAAAACACAAAACTCAAAACCCATAGCATAAGACACAAGAGATAAGCTACAGAAACTGGAACTGAATTCCGGTGGAAAAATGTCCGCCTTTTAACTGTTTTTTGAAATTTATGCATACCCACACAACACAGAGCACAGAGTATAGAGCAAATATTTACTAAACCGTTCACCATTCATTATCACGACAATACTCAATAAAACACCCAATTTTTATTCTCTGCTCCGGCTTACAACCGACACCCCACAGCCCACTAGCCTTTAGTATCTAACCCAATATTGAATATCAAACATTAAGCTTTCTTTATGATACAATCATAATGTACAATGTACATTATACATTACACACTACACACTACACACTGTGCACATGAATATGACAGACTGATATAATTTGCAGTGTTTAGTTTCTAATCATGTCATTTTCGGATGATTTACGGTGCGCGGTGAGGTACATAGTGCATAGTGCATAGTTATTTGACCCACTAGCGGAATATTTATGAAGATGGAATTCCCAATGAAAATCACTAAAGAAATATATTGTGGCGATTGGCAATGGTATTGTGTATTGTGCCAGGAAAAAACCAGTAAAAAAAATAGACATTGAGAATTGAGACAAAGAATATTTGACATGATGGATAAAGGATAATGGATCACAAAACGCAAAACTCTGTATAAAAACTTTGTATTTTGTATTTTGTACCCTCCGTGTGAGTACTGAAACTCGGTGTCCCTGTGAAACCCACCCTCTTGCCTTCGTCTCTCGTCTCTCGTCTTGAGCTCCGAAGCTCCGAAGCTTGGAAGTCAGAAGTCAGAAGGCGTTCAAAACGTACACGTAATCGAAAATTGAAAGACGTGTAAACAGTAAAGCAAGTGCACGTTGTTCAAGTGTAGTGCAATGTACAACACATAATAACGAATAGAGGGGCATAAACGTAATATGCAATATTTAAAGATTCTTGTTCTTGTTTCTTGTGACATTCAAAATTCTGTGAATTCACGTCAAAATGTTTGGCTAAAAGCGTATCGTATCCTACCTCTGAATTGAATTCTGAATATTCTGACAATATCAGGGTCAAATGGCAATAAAAATGTTTACATTACGTGTATTTATATTTACATTTATATTATACTTGCTGTACATTGTACATATGTCGTATGTATTTCCATCGTCACATTAGTCTACACTCTACATTCTACATTCTACATGGCGTTTCTTCCGTTCTCAACTCCTGTCTCGCCCCTATACATTTAACATTAAAAATACAGAAAGAACCTCATACACCGGCCACACACAACACACAACACATGTTATGCTAATTTCCTAAACAGTCCTCCTGTCTTCGTCTACCCATTCACAACTAAACCACTGCCAAAATTATTCAGAGAAACTAAAAACTATCGAAAATTTGGATTCGGATCTACAATCCCATCATTCCTCAAAGCTCAAAGCTCAAACACCCAGACACACAGACAGACCTCCCTGTCTCTCTCCAGATCTCCTTCTCCTCATGTGTCATGTGAGAATGAAAAACCTTCAAAAACGTCTCATGTCTTGGTTTTTTTCTCAATATTATGTTTAACAAAGCCCTGGGTAATTATTCAAAATTGGCAAATGCCAAATACCAATGTACCAGATACCAGACAAAGTCGTTTCTATTTTCCTGGTTTACAACTTACCGTGCTGCTGGGTGCTTTGTATTTCATAGTTGAAAATCACAGGTACAATCTACATTGTGTACTTTTCTGTTTTCTAAATCTTACAACTCAATAGTCACTAGTCACAAATAGGATGAGTAAATAGGATAAAATATATTGTACATGTACATTGTACATGTGCCTGGGCTTTTTTAAAAAAATCATCCAGCTAAATGCTCCAAGTTTTATCACATTACTAGAAATACAAACAACCAATAGCCAACACATGCTCATCTACTAGAGCTACTAGAGTTGTTTTTTATTTTATTTGAGTGAGTGCTACAAAATGATAATGCAGGAGTAAAGTACTGTAAATATATCAAATTTCCAAATTATACCGTCTACAGTCTACAGATGAAAATATTTGTGAAATTTGAGGAGCACAAGAATAGCAACATCAACTACATTTTAAATACCAAAACAAACCAAACAAATCAAGTGTACAACAGGGAACACGGGAAATGGCAAATGGCAAACTCCCACCAGAAAAAACTACAACACATAACACACAGTGTACCAGAGTTGAATAAGTAGGGACAGATCTATAGTATTATTATGATATACGAGACATGAAATACGAAATACGACAGATCTGCAGTCTACACTCTACAGTCTATGCACAACTATTCTAACGTACATTTAAGTAAAATAAACATGCATAATTATCCATTTACACATATGAAAGAATACCAAGAAATACTGTCTTGAGTCTTGAATCTTGATTTAGCAAACAAAAGCTTTCATACTTTGTTTATATATTTTTTGTTGAAGGATTTCAGTGGATTAAAAAAATAGAGCATTATGCAATCTAACAATTGGATGATTCGAGGATGTAGCAGGAAGCATATGCCACGAGTTTGTATTCGTCTCAGCTCTCAAGTCCCTAGTCTCAAGTTTGAACCATCACTTTAAAATAAACTGTTTTTCGTTATTTTTTTTTAGTTTTCTTTAGAAATTCAAGGGTAATCGATAATGGATTGAAATAGTTTTTACTGATAATATTTGTGAAAAAATCACCCATCCACAATCCACAGCATTAACATAAAAGTAAACGTTTTATGTCTTACTTTGTACTTGTATGAGGAGTAATTATAATGTTTTTGAACCTAAAGACTTTTTTAAGAAGCTCCAAACTCCAAACTCCAAACTCCAAACTTCAAAGGCTTGGTAACACCCTTCTTTGATTGAAATAAGGTCAAACATCAAATACCAAGCACTGAGGAAAAAACTTGTGGCCTATAGATAGTAGATTGTAGATTATACATTATAGATCATGATTGTTCTCATACGTAAATACTAAATACACAAAACACAAATACAACATGTTTGCTGTTTGATGATGGAACGGATACACAATATACAATGGGTGCGATATTTCAATCATCACAAATTTACAAAGTGTTTACTGTTTACATTGTATCTTTTACGTTTTACACATGACCAACATCCAACATGTAAATACTACACACTAGTAAAAAATAGTAAATATTTAGGATAAAGGGGTATTGAAAACATGTGAAGAGTCGAGTCTCACGCCTTTCATGTTCCATGTTCCGTGATCAAACAACAAAACTTGCAATCTCTACAAAATTATCGCAAGTGCTGAGGGACAAGTGATGAGAGAAGCGAGATCACAAAACTTGGACTTTTTAAATACTAAACACTAAACACTAAACAGATCAATAAAGAATAAATAAATATCACAAAGCAATAGTTCAAAAGTATTACTTTGTGTGAAAGAAATCCACTTTGATTTTATTTAATACAAAATACCTGCATACGATGGGAACGGGATCATTGAATGTGACAGATAAATTCCATGTTACCATTAGTTATTAGTCATTATCATTTGCTCCATTGAGTAACCAATTGCCAAAACGAAGAGAAACAAGAAACAGCCCGAAATATCAAATTTTTGCACCTCATAATGTATTTACTGCATTTTTTGCTGTGTGCTGAGTGTAAATTGCTGAGAAATGTCAATGCAATAAGTCATGCACAAATAGACGCAATTTCTATGAAGGAATGTGACTGTGTGGATATGGATATGAATATGAATGCATGGTCAACTAACAACTTATGAGTTTCATTGAGTCATCGAGTTAGTGCTCAATACAGTCAACACAGTCAACTGCTTTTTTTATGCATTCACCATTTACATTCAGCATTTTTATAATTTCCAATTGTGGGTTTTCACCAAGTCTATACCTTGGAGTTTCTAGTTTCTAGTATCCATACAAGTTCTTTGCAATGCTCCTGTCCTGTGTCATTTGTAAGGTTTCTTTCTCCCTTTTTTCTCCGCCGTGTCACAGGTACAACGGTTTTCCAAGAGGTTTTTCCATAATCAAATCCTGTTTTTTGACTATCTACCACACCTTTGGCTTTATTTTTAATACATACTGCTACCAGTGCTACCTATTCTATTATACTGTTCCGATGTACACACTATAGACATTAGACATAGTAATTAGTAACGTTTTTAATGAATTTAATAACAGACAAAGATTTTGAGTTGTAAATTTGTAAATTAAATCCAGATTCCAGATAACGAATTGAAGCCCTTGGAATGACAAATGCACTCGATATATACGGTTGCTATGGTTACGTATATATCGAGTGCATTTGTAATTCCAAGGGCCTCAATTGTCAAAAATCCAAACTAGAGCAATATGTACGTATACGTCACGTAATTGTTATAGTGCGTACATCTGCAATCAGTTGAGAATTGAGAATCAAGAATTGAGAATCGAGACGAAGGATATTTTGCATTTCATACAGAGCAAAAGCACTTGTATTTTGTCATCGTTTCAAAGCAAAGTAAAAAGACCAAAGACAAAAGAGAGAGAGATAAAGAGTGACTAAGAAACTACGAAACTGGTGGAATGTATTTAATTGGCATATTCAAAGATCTTGAAAGTTGAAAGACGGGCAGTGGAATTAAATTAAATATCTGGATTTCCGTCAAATATTCCGTCATCATTATCTCCGTTAGCAAATCACGTAGGGAGGGAAGCCAGGTTTCCGACAGGCATCTTCTTCTTGCAACATTTCACTTCATTTCATATGAACTTGGGTATCGCATGTGTGTTTGAGGAACACATTTGTAATAAGTAGAAAGTAGAAATACAATTGACAATACTTTGTGTGCGATGCATAACTTGTTTTTGGTATCCTTTATTACAACTGTGTTCAATGTACAATGTGCAGTGTACGGTGTACGGTGTATAAAATATAGTTATTGTTAGCCATCCATTTTAAAGATGAAGCACCTCCATGTGCGCCTAGTGTCTAGTGTCTAGTGTCTAGTGTCTAGTGTCTAGTTCAAGATACATGATACATGACGATCACAACGGTAATGATAGTTGTTCAAATATTTTTTCAGACATGTACATGGTGGAGAATTCGGTTGTACCAGTCTCTTCATTCTTCATTCTTCATATACCTCATACCAAAGCAGTGTCTTACTTGTCTTCTGTCCCCCAACTGTCTATTTTTGTGAGATAATGAAGATGTAAGAAACAATGTATGCGTATGTGTGTATTGTGTACGTTATACGTTATACACTATGGTTTGTGAATGTATATGCGACACAAACCATTTGACGGGAGTCACCGCATCATGTTTCTCACCATTTCTAATTGTGTGTAGTGTGTAGGGCATAAAAATTGCTGGTACTTGCCCCGAATAAACTAAAGACATTAGTCTAAATTATTTATTATTATAAATATCCCTGCTTCAGTTTTCAGTTTTTGAGCTTGGAGTGTGCTAAGGCAAAGTGACTATACGAATATATATAAGCCTGCCAATAATATAATATTATACTGCCCTTGAAGATGTACATTGTACATATATGAGATATGAGCCCAATTTGTTGTGTATGTCAGAACTTTAGAGTTTAGACTACAAAAGCTTTTATTTTGACTCCATGTATATGCCATATGCATTGAATTTTATTGTAGTGTACTCTATTTCATTATCCTACAAAAAGTTAATGCCTCATTGCTCAGACACAGCTTACGATCTACGATAGTATTTATGTCATGTATCATGTATCTCATAACTCTTATAAGTTATAAAGTCTTTCGTCTTTAGCTTCAAGTTTGGCGGAGAGTAATCACGCATGCTAAAACAGTTTTTTCCTCGCGTAAGTCAGTAATGTGAAATGTATAGGGTAACGGGTAACGGTTTATAATAATCATTGTATATTGTGTAGTATATTTAGGACAGAAACAAAAATGATGGTAAATTCTAAGCCTGTTTCAGTTTCAGTTTAAATTTTAATAGGGAAAAGCCACGAGAGACTTCCATAATCCATACTCCATAATCACATTCATTCGCCTTTTGGAACAGGATGAAGATGTGCAAGGCAAATTAAATCATCTAGAATCTAGAATCTAGAGCATATATTATTACACCAGACAAATTAGATCAAATGATAGATGCTCACTTTTTAAATTTTAAGTTTTGGTTTGTGTTTGTACTTTGTTATTGGCCATTCTTTAGTTAACTTCCGGTTTCCTGTGATGCAGTACACATTAAGAATTACTGCCGGGAGTATTGAGTTTAGAAATTAAAGTAAAATAGACAGAAAAAAAATAATTCTACATGTTTTGTTGTTTAGTAATAAGCTGATACAGAAGGAATAAAACATAAAACGTTTCTTTGTATAATATTTTCTAACTTTGAAGACAGAGAAAATCATAAGCACATTATATACAACATTTCTGTGCAGTTTTGCACAGCACTTGTGATTTCTAATTCATGCTTGACTTTACTTATTCTATTCTGAAAATAATAAAGCAGGACAGAAAATCCACCATAAACATGTCAATGTAACAAAGCGTTAACATTAAAAAGGATTTAAGACAAAAAGGATCAAGATTCCAGTCTCCCAACATTGAATTTTGTCTCTTGTGACTTGTGAGGAATTCCTCGTGTTTCACCGCTCGAAACACATATGTCTCATGTCTCACTGAAATTGTCAGCTTTTAAGATCTTTCTTTGTATTTTATTTCACCTTTGCCGACAATCGACAATCGACAGTCAAAGCGACCTGCTCATGCATCTTCCATTTTTCATTTAGCGCTTAAAGTTGTGTAAATGAAATCCAGAATCCTCTCTTTCACCTAAGGTTTGCCATAATTTTTCTTTGTAGTTAAAAAGCACAGGTTAATTTTTGGAATTGAGGCAAATGTAAAGTAGGCAAAATTTACGATCCCGAGGAAAGGAGAAAACAATAAATTCTCACCATCTCTTTCTTCTACCTACCCACACTATATTAGTATGCATGGATAAATGTCGGATTTTATGCCCGCTCTTAAAAAATAAAAAAGTGATTCAGAGTGCAAAGGAACGCTGGCAACCAAATCTTGATTAATTGATTGAATGGATATGATGAGATGTGGTGATAAATTTTTCATTTCCACTCACCGACACAGTCATTGGCGGGTAGTTCAAGGTATGCACAGTTTTCAATTAGTAGTGTACATGAAGCATAAAAATTGGAAAAATTGTCCCGTGTACAAAAATAAAAAGAAGAAAAAAGTGTATATTATAAAAATTATAAATTTCTTACCATTTTGTGCTTCGTAGGGAGCTTTCGTTCCATGAGGTCGAAGAATTGTCCCAGTTGAAAATGGAGCACTGGGTGCAATATTATTGTCATTGGTCATCATTTCCATCGTTTCACAACTATCGTTTTCACCATCACCATCTTTCAGCTTTATTTCCTCGTCATCCTCTTCCTCAACTGAAATGTGTTGATATTTTTCTTTATCAATTTTTGGCTCCATCGTGATTGTCTTGCGTCTTTCGTCTGTATATTTTCCACGTCCTTCAGTAAAAAAAACAGGGTTGAGTCTCTGAAAAGATTTTAATTTCAAGGCAATACATATTTTTTGTTGCATTTACGAAATTCCTGTACATGTATATTAAAAATACAAATCTTCAATGTCTAAGGGAATCATCATATTAATGGATCTTTTTTCCCAAATATTTTCTAAATTCAACAGTTACTAGCAGATAGCTGATCAATCACCACATTCACCAAACAATATGTACAGTACATAGTAATGTATATACATAATACGTATGAACTTTTTATATGATAAAAGAACATGAAAAATCAAAATAGAATTTTTTGCATGGGAAATGGAAGCTGTAGTTTTGTAGTTTTGTAGTTTTTGTGAAATCTATAGAGATTTAATTCCTTACTAAAGTACTGTGATTTCAGTGGCAGTGTGAATTATGAAATTGGCAATACAACAGAATCCTCAAGACTCAAGTCATGATGTACAATGTATGTACCAACAGGCAGAAATCTCCTGTTTTCTTTTTAGTCGACTGTATTTTTACTAAACACCAAACACATAATTTACGTCTAATGCTAATGGAGACATCCAAACTTTGTGAACTAATCAATTTGCTATTTCTGCCCACTGACTTTTCATTTTCATCGACTTGGACTGTGACGTTTGACGAAGTGAAACGTTTAGCTTGGTTTATAAACAAACCCGTTAATCTTTCTCCTCCGTGACGATGGAAGATGGAAGTAGATGAATCCCCTTTTCACACAGACCTTTGACTACTCATAGCCAATACACAATACATATATAAATATATATTTATCCACATTTTACGTGCTCAGTGTTCAGCTATCTGATACAAAGGTGATGACAACTGACAACAAGGGAATCATTTAGGTTTTTTCTCGACTGTTTTGACTACCCTGCAGAAAACAGAGTACAGAGTA
Source organism: Sminthurinus aureus (assembly GCA_034698265.1). Taxonomy (NCBI): domain Eukaryota; kingdom Metazoa; phylum Arthropoda; class Collembola; order Symphypleona; family Katiannidae; genus Sminthurinus; species Sminthurinus aureus. Next base: position 11,011 of record JAQGBH010001937.1, read on the forward strand.
CAGAACTTTTATAATAATATGGATCGTACACTGTACCTTGTACATTGTACATGGCTTTCTACTTTCTGTACAATACCAAAATACAAAATACGCACTGAATCTGGAGTCTGGAGTTTGGAGTCCAATGTGTGATGTGTGCAGAATGATATTGAAAAGAGCTAGTTTGTTTATAACTTTTAAATTTGCGAAGGTGCAATTTTCGTAGCAGACGAAAAAGGATCCTACATCGTGCACACGATCACCTGTTTTCTCAGCCCTAGAAACTTTAAATGTAAGTACGATATTTTTGCTTCCATATATGATGTCACTGTTGACTGTTCACTCCATGGTTATGATTATTTCAATACTGATTGAAGAGTGTTACAGTGAAGTGGAGTGCAGTTATTTATTTTGATTTTAAGTTGCTATTTGCAACTTTCTATAGTCAGCATTCAGCATTATGCATACAGCTTACATTGCCATTTGAATTTTGAATCAAATTAACTTGAAACTTGAATGAACTTGACAACTTGTGGCTGCGCATTGTTCATATTTTAAATTTCGTTTCGTTTTTTTCTTGTTTCACGTTCGTGTGTTAAAGGAAGTACGATTCAACATAATTTGGTGAACTAATTGACCACTGCCCTCTCCTCCCGTAACTTTTGGATTCTAAAGCTACGGAGAAGCATTTAAATTAAAATACACCAAAATCAAAAATCAGCATGAATCATGAGCACACATAGTAATTGCAAATCATTTAGTTTTTTAAACATCCTGTACATTGTATACAGGCTGTAAACAAAACAGTACACGGTAGGCATCTACAATTTGCCACCTACATATGTACAAAGTACAAAGTTTAACATATTCATATTTTTTCTTGTGTTTTTGTTTCATGTTGAATACTCTGATGAGCATCAGTTATCAGTAATCAAAATTTAAACATCCGTGTCCTATGTAAAATGTTTTGATAAAAAGAACTTTTAAGCCCTCCACATATTTCTGAGTAACACATTTTACTCTCATCTAGTTAAATAAATAAATGTAACGCCGCAGTGATAGCAAAAATGAATGTAAAATGTAAAAATTGTAAATTATCTACAGCACAAAACTATAGACAAACTTACGTTATGAATATTGAATATCATTTTACATCAACAATCAACAGTCAAAAGTTCAAAGAGTAAACTAAAAAGTAAATAGTAGTGTCAAATAACTGTGCTGTTAAAATTCAAGTTAGAGTAAACACAAAGTATGAACAAGCGATAATTTTACACTACGTAAAATTTATATATTTTCATCTTTGTTTTCCCAAGTCTTTCACGATTAGTGATTGTGATTACATATTCATAAAAGCCGATAGCGCTGTTAATATTACGCTTCTAATTTCTAATCTTTCACAGCAAGTAGTAAATAACTGATTACGCGTTTTGTGCGTATACCGAGTACAGAGTACAGATAATCGACGGGTACAACTTACAACTGGCAACTGCATATAAAATATAAAATATCACAAAGCATGAGGCATAACTCAAGTCAAGACTCAACGATACGAAAAAAACGGAAACAATAGTCAGTTCTTTTTGTATCTAAGTCGAAGGCGAATGTAATATTTTTGAAATGTTTAGTATTCTGAATTCTGAATTGTGATTGTGAAAATTCATGCATGTAGGAAGATAGACAAGATAGTTGATTATTAAACCCATAACAAATAAGTTTAGAATTTTAATCCAATTTCCCATCCTTCTTCCCTCATTTTAATACTGAAGAATAGAGAGAGTGCATAGGGTAGAGTTTAGAGTTTAGAGAGTTTTAGTTTGTAGTTCGTACAGATTTAAATGTTTCTACATTCTACAGTGCATTTTATTTTTTATTGGTCTGTAGGGAAACCTTAAAACCCTTTATATTTAATTGGTACATGCCCCTTTCCCTAGAAAATGTACAATGTACAAGGCTACATGAAAACCGCAATTTGTAATTTGTAGTAGCCTAATATAATGCTTCACTTGTTTCTGGTTTCACATATTATTATTTTGGTACTGCACACTGTAAACTGTAAACTACACAGTGCAGGCGCACGTGGAAGTATGTAAAATTCTTGTCTAATTATGATCGTAATATATTTGTCATCACGGTGGATGTTAAACATGGAGGAAACAGTATCTGCACGACAAATTCCAATTTCGAATCAACATGTATACATTTATTTCATATTCTATTATTCTTCATTTGTTCTTTGGTCTCTGCACGTGTGTATTGTGTATTGTGAATTGTGAATGGCTTAAATTTAAATATGTGAGAGTTATACATGTTTTTCGATTCGGAACAATAAATATAACATGATGGACTTACATTTTTGGATATTTCCTTCGTATTTTGTATCTCGAATTTACTCCGTCTTGATTAATTACGTCAAAATGTCAAATGTCAATGGACAACGGTCAATGGTCAATGTGGACGTAATATCATCATTAAAGTAATCCACAACGAATCACTTTGCACTTTCCACTACAATGACAATGAGTACATGTATGACATGATTATATTTTAATCACAATCCAGCGCAAAGAGAATCGGAGAGTTAAATATGACGAGAAAAAATATATATGTTGTACAAAAAAAAACACCGACAACCTGCAACGTGTTAAATTTAAAATGTATTGAGTATTGCGGGCTGGATGCTGGATGTAACATGAAACGAGTAAAACAACACCAAAGCACACAATAATATTTATACTTTATAAACAAAACACAAAACAGAGATATTATAACTTTAGCTTTGAAGGGATCACAAAAGACTGACTTTTTTTGAACTTGGAAAAGCAAAAGTAAAAAAGATATAGAACCTTACATGGCATGGACTCCCGTAACAAAACAAACGAACAAGTATTAAATACAGAATAGAAACCTGCATAACATGGATATAATCATTGCGTAGCATATATATCTATGATAGCACAAATACTACTCTTCTCCACGCCATCATCGGCTGTACGCTATATATCTAGATTCTAGATTCTAGATGGATGCATAATACATAATAGTGGATTTTATATTCTATATTCTATATCTTATAAAGTATCAAGGGACAACTCTCAGCTTCAATGCGTTTCCAGAATATGCACATCATCATATTATATGTCTTTGGATTATGGATATAATGTGCATCAGCTGGTTTTTTCTGAACTATGTATGTAGAATGTAGACTGTAGACAGTACACAGTAGACAGAGTTAGATACACAATATACAATTCATATGTATTCTCGTATGTATGAATCTGTGAGTTTCCGGCGAATGGGGTGGAAGACATGAATCTCCAGAGCAAGAGCAAGTGTGGAGTATAGGGATGAAACCCTAGTGTAATACTTACATACATGCATCCACAATCCACATGTATGCGTGCAAGGGTTTGCTATAAAAGCATTTTCAGTATTCCGTACCTAGTATGTAGTAATGTAGTATAAAGTATAATACTGTAAACCTCTTTATTTAAGTGAGCAATGCAATGCAAACCAGAATCTAGAATCTAGAATCTAGAGTCTAGTCGGGATAAAAACAGTAGAGAGCTGGATATTATGCTGTATCCTGTATCGTTCAGTATTCAGTGCGTTCATCTTTCACTACTCTCTTCAATACTATTAAATGTATACTGTATACTTGCGTACCAGTAGGTACTAAAATCATCTCATCTTGTACATCCAGTTCCACGGATAAATATAAAAATACACATACAATACAGAATACAGAACCGTGGTTAACTGACAGTGAATGTAGCATGTAGAATGTATGTACAATAAGTAATTATTATTGTGGACTTATACCTACTTGCTTGCTCAGACTGTAGACTGTAGACTCCACTTATATAGCCTCAAGGCATCACAGCCTACTCTTTTACTTTTCTCTCCATAAACATTAATATGTATCTAGAATCTAGAATAGTGAAGGCTCAACTATTTACTCTATTTTATTCAGCATAAAATGTCAAATATAAAAACAACTGTAAAGTTATGCGAAAATGAATATTATGGAAAAAAATGCAGATACGTTCAAGTTTCAAGGGTCAAGGTTCAAGAATACTTTTTAATTACTGTAAAATTCCAATCCATGTTTTATAGCTCCAGACTCTAGACTCTAGACATCAGACATCAGACATACTTAAAACACTTGGTACAGGATGCAGGAGATCCGTAAATTATTATTTCAGAAAAAGGTCTCAAAACAAACAGGAATTTTGAGGCTGGAAAGCTATCGTTTTCAATGTTTTTACTCATTAAAAAGGAAAACACATCGCATGCACAAAAGATCTCAGATCTCAGATTTTATTATCAGACATTTTACACACAACAGCAAAGGGTTTTTTTACATTTTTGTCTTATAGATTTACATTTGAATTTTGCAAAGATTAACGGTGTAGTCATGGAAATGAAGAACTATTTAAGTGAGACAAACAAATTTCCATGTATTTGGAAATTGGAAATATACTGCATACTGCATACTGCATACATGTCATGTGCCATGTGATAAGTGAAAATTGAAATTGAATTGATAATAATAATTACTGTACTCCATACTCCATACTCCAGTCCATGCAGTAAAAAATCCAATGAAATGATAATTGATTTAATGGATTTGCTGTAAAGTTACGACATAATCCAGAATCCAGGATCCAGGAATAAGAGATTCCTGGTCTAGCAGTATGAAAGAATGTCTTTATTAGACCTCCAATACTTGAAACTTGATACTCGAGAAAATCTTGATTGTTGCTTGAGGTAATCTTTGAAATGGCTGATGAATTTGGAATCCCTGGAGCAGATGATGACTATCCACCAGACTTTGAAGAACTGTACCAAAATCGGACTAAAGACATAAGTGAGAATAAACTGAAGGAAAATGGAACTTCTGCAACAGCATCAACTCGTTCTCTCAAATTGGATATGGATTTGAGCAAATATGACGATGTTACCCTATCAGAATTGCACTTGGATGTCCGACCACGAATTAAGAATATTATTGAAGAACTATTTGCTGAGCATGACTGGTCATGGCCACCACTCCCTGCAAAAGATGTTCGAAAGGTATCTCTTCTCTTCTTCTTTGTCAATCCATCACGTTTAAAAATTCTAGAATTTTTGTAATATTTGGGTGGATTTGATGAGCTATTTTACTTTTATCTTAATGATTTCAAGGCAAGGTTTTACAAGAGAAAGAAGCACAAAGTATTTTACAACCAGGAATGTCTGGATTTTGCAACCTTTCTTTCACTGGTATTTACAAAATAAAACTTACTTTTTTTGCAAATATAAAGAAGTGTTAAAATTTGAAATAAGGTTCATTTTTTACCATCAATGTTTTGTACTTTGTACGTTTTTCCTGATATTAGATAATCGGCCCTCTAGAACTATTAACGGCAATTGGGTTTGGAATTGTGCCCAAAACTTTTATCGTGGCTATGAGAGAATGCGTGGAAATTGTTGGTTTAATAATAGGCGTCTTTGTTATCCAAGGCCTGTTTCACACTTATGCAGCTGTAGTAGGACTAGGACTTAGGGCGTCTAGACCCTTTGAAATTGGTGTAGGTTTACACTTTAGACTATTTTTTATTTTTGAATTTTTTTATAATAATAAATAATAAATATTAAATAATATTACCTGTTACTTCCGAAAAATTTGTGACATAAAAAATTAAAATGGTGATTCTAATTTCTAATACTTTCGCAGTTTGTGTATCCCATGTGGCGATTTCTGATTGCTTTTCCGCTCTTAGGACTCTTTTGTGTTTTTTCATGCTTTTACATGAGCCAAACGTGGATGGTACGAAAAGAAATGTATTTACATTTGAAAGGGTACAATTATCACTGGTACAGTAAAAACATGTGGGACTCATATCAATCTTTCGTAAGTTTACAATTTAAGCCATTTGTATCGCATGTTATTTTTCAAAAAACAAAAAAGAAACGCATATTACTTGACTACAAATAATTTATAATTTCTAGATGCATTGTTGTGGCATAGACAATTATCACGATTGGCACAATTATGGACCCTTGATGTATGATGAAAAAGAAACAGGACACATTGAGAATGTTCCAAATAGCTGTTGTACAGTAATAAATTAAAACACAAGAATTATTATTATTATTTATTATCACTCTCTGCTGATAACTGATAACCGATTTTCAATTTCATGCAGCTCCATTTAAAATTCCAAATTCCTAGTAACCATTTAGTCTTATTTTTTAAATGCGGTTTTATTCTGTTTGCTCCCTAAAGTCACGTAATTGCTCGGGAAATCCTCGCCCTTCCACCGTATTTCAAGATGGCTGCCTAGAAAGAACGGTTACAATTTTGACCGCAATCTATTGTGTCGGATTAATTTGTGTCTTTTTCAGTATGATTCTTCTAGTAAGTTTCCGCTTTCCACTTGGTGTACAATTTGTGTACAATAAGTAATAAATAATGATGATGAAATTCTTTCAAATTGTACCTGTGGTGTGGTCCAAAGGATAAATGATGTTAAGCTGAGATTTATTCAATTTTTAGTGCATTGGCGTGAGATCAACTAAGGAGTCCGCACGTTACGCGTACAAAACAAAACAAAAAATGCTAAATACTAAATAATACGCAGTAAAAAATTAAAAACTGAAGAATGAAAGAGGAATGATTTTCCAGTAGACAAAAGACAGTAAAAAAAGACAATAAATTCACAATTTTAATGAATGATGAATGTATAATTTTTTTTCTATTTTAGAGGTGATCCAATGCACCACCTCCTGTTTGACGACCGTTGGTCTAAAAAGAGACTGTACAACCGAAGTAACCGTCGAGAAGAGCTCTTCTTTCTCCTCAATCATTACTGTATTATTCTTGGAAAGGAACTTGGTTTTGATGATGAAGTTGCTGCTGCCGAGAATGAAGAGGCACAATGGAATGCCCATGGGAAGGAAATGGAGTCTGATAAAGAGCGTTATGAAACCATTGATCCATATGCTGGAAATTCCCCACCAACTCCTGGCTCTTTCGATCACATCAACGTTGATGACATGTATGTTACAAGTAAAAAAAACAAGTCGGTAAAGCAAGTCCAATGGAGACGGTCTGTGAATGGTCATAATGATGAATTTCCAATTGAGGGTTCATCCTTTGACACCTCTAAAAAATCCAAAGACAAAGTCAAAGACAAAGACAAAAAAGAAAAGGGAAAGAAACCAAAGGATTTGGAGAAAGGTGGAAGAAAAAAAATTAGTCCTAGTAATGCAGAAACAGAAGTTCAGATTTATACGAGTATGGTTGAAAACTACAACTTTTTGAAACCAATCGGTGAAGAAAAGGTAAGTGATACTTCCATTTCGGATCCAATGTCTCTCCTCTTTCCTCAAAGGACCAAAGTCAACGACTTGCTTGTCCAGGGTGACGATTCCAAACTATTGGAAATGGACAAAATTACTGGGAATAATAATAATAATAATAACAGTATGAGAAAACGACCAGAAGTAGAATCAGAACGACAGTCAGAATATGAGCCAACCACGTCCAATTTCGGATTTGCAATGAGTGCAACAAATAATTTCAAGACGATTGACGAGAACATGGAAGAAAGGCATTTGACCAAAGGACAAAAACTAAAAAATATTTTCCGTAGTTCAAATCTCAGTGACATGATGAGTAATCTCAAATCTCTCTCGGGTAGTAAAAAGGACGGGGAAAAGAAACCATCAGGAGAAATCAAGTCTGAAAATCAAGTCCTTTCCATCGTCTCCTTACAAAAACAATCCTCGAATGAATATCTTCTTCCACAGTCTACACAAAGAAGAGAAATGACAGCTGAAAATGTATCACAATCACAACAACAACAGCAACCGATTATGGATCAAACATCAGTTACAAACCCAACAATTCAAAATGATGATCATTTCAATTATGTGGAAGAAGTGACAGAATTAATTGAATATCAAGAAGAAAAAAAGCAAGAAGCACAACAAGAACCACCGACAGCAGAAGCTGCCAAAACGGAACTTGATATGATAAATCTTGATGAATCAGAATTAAGGGACAAAAAAGAAGAGTTTACAGAAGAAAAGCCAAGCGAAATAGAAAATTACAGTGAATTAGCTTCTGGCAAAATTGATAGTGCTTCATTTACATTACTCAGTTCAGAAATTCCCCAGGAGGAACAAAGTGAACGACTTTTCAATTTAAATTACACTAGTAATAATGTTATTGACACGACTTCCTTTACCGTGATGAATACAGATGCTGGAGAAAACCAAGAAAAAGAAGCTCAAAATACTACTATTTCAACCAAGACAGTTGGAGCGGATGAGAAAAAGAAGCAGGACAATGATTCATCTGGTCATGCCGTTCATTTTAGTACACCATTACAAAAAACATCCAGTTTTACAGAACTTCACTATGGGGAAAATAAAATTGTGACAATGAAGAGTAGTCATGAATTTGCTGGAAGTACAGAACACAGTAGCAAAAAAGCTTTGGAGCAAGAGGAAGACTCCAAACTGATCAAGCCGCCAAGATTAAAGGCTACACACATCCCTGTCTTGTCCACCAAGCTAAATTTCCCACGAAGACTTGGAGAAACTTCACATGCAGTTAAAGTAACCAAGATGTCCGACTCACCATCACCATCCACCGTCCAAACACCAATATCAACACCAACACTAGAGAAAGACATCAAGGAGAAGGAAATCAAGAATAAACCTAAACCAAGCAAAATTGCAACCAGATTGAAAAAGAAGTAAAATACAATAATATAGTAAAAAATAGTAAAAGTAACTGTAAACTGTAGTAGTTGTTGGATAAAAAATATATAGATATGATTACTGATAAATGACAATATATCAGTAAAAGAGTGTCAATTTAACACGTACAAGGCATAATTAAGTAAATAATAAAAGACAGTAAAACTACAAACTATGACTAATTGTAAGTAATAAAACTTTTATTTTTTTCATCACAAATGAATCATTATTATTATTATTATCATTATTATCACGTCAAGTACATATATAATTTCATAACTGTGACCATTTTCTTGGATTTTACCGACAAACGACAAACTTTATAAATTTGTTCTTTGTCAAATCTCGAATCTTGATGACTTGATGACTTTGAGTTTTGAGTTTTGAGCAAAAAACGGTATCTTTTAAAATCTTAGAAAAGAAAAAGAACCACATAGTAAAATTACAGAGCAAAAAAATGTACATTGATTGCACATGTGGTAGTTTTTGTAGTTCTTAAAACGAAAATTGGATCAATTGATTAAATGATGTGTAATGCGTACATAGGGCTTTTTATAAAAGGTTTAGATATTGTACAGCTTTTGGATTTGTTGACTGACGTTGACAGTTACACAGCATAATGTAACTCTAAATTCTAAAATCTAAATTCTAATGTAAAAACGGATGCCGTCTCACACATATCTATATAATATATCTATTTTTTGTCTTTACATTTGATACACATGACATTTAGCATCAAACGTATTAACAGTACAGTATACATACTACATACTACGGGAATGAAATGAACGAAAAAGTGTTAAATGTACCATTAATAGGTAATGTGATGAGAGAAACAAGTAGAGTTTGACGACTGACTCTGACAATTGTTGTGTTGTGGGATGTGGGATGTACAGAAAACAGAAAAGTGCGATGCATTATGCATTACAATTTACAATATACAAGCTCCATGTTTATTATGGAAAATGGAAACTGTACACTGTACAATGTATGATAATGATAATGGCTAAATCCTTAACTAAACTCTCAAGTTGATTTGGATATTGACCAAAATCGTCCAAAAATATAATGTTTCATGTAGAAATTTACCTACACTCAATACTCAAAACTCAACACTCGATTCAATGGCATGTATAATATATAATGCTGCATTCTAAATTCTAAAGTCAAGGAAAGAAGGGAAGACTATGAAGAAGAAGAAGAAAAAACGATGAGGTATTGGACCGCGACAAACTTGTGGTATTTTACCCATAAACTTGAAAATTTGTAATTTCAACCCATTACGGCTTACGGCTTACGACTATTGTACTCTGTTCTCTATACTCTATTCTCGATACTCGATCACATTTTAAAGTGTGACAAACATGCTTAAAACCAGTAATTTACCGATGGGTAAGAATAAAAAAATATTTCTTCCACACAGCCCAAATATGTGTGATGTTCACTAGGTTAGAAAGAGACATGTTTGATGTTTGATGGGAAATGGGAAAAGTGTCGATAAATACATGCATACAATAGGTAGTACATTCTACATTCTACATTTTACATTCCACATGATATTTATAGTGATCTACGTGATATTTTCTTATATCCACTTTTGGTTGCATCTTGTGGCCGATTCAATCAAACAATGTTGGCCAATTCTGGGCACGGTTGTCAAGAATGTACAAATTTACCCACGCATGTATTATGTACAAAATGTACATCATGCATAGTATCCACTATCCATCGTGTACATTGTACATATGTATACATGTGCTATGTATGGGTCCGTTTCAGCCCATTTGATTTCCGGGAGTAAAAACATCAAGGTACAACAAGAATCAGTATGAGTATAAAAATTACAAGGAGGAACGTGACTACTGAGGACTGATTCATGTCGATCTCATCTTCTCATATAATATGTAGTACTTTTTCCCTATAATAATTATAGACATGTTTGATGTGTGTAGTATGTAGTATATTTTGTGCGTTATTTTTTATTTGTGCGTCTAAAAAGGTCTAAGCCATTTTATAGTATGACGAACTCGAAACTTGAAACTCCAACGTCGGAAACCTTTGTCAAACGCAACGTTAAAGACATTTTTACCGTTGTGACGTCACTGTCAATTGTCACTTGTCACTTGTCAATACAACTACCTAGTTTCCAGTTTTAAGTTTTGCATGATACGAATGGCTGTTAATATTATTGATTCCCCCAAAAACATTGTTGGAAGCAACCTACCCCCTTTTCATTCATCATTATGACTTCAAGAAGGTTATCTAAATAGCTAATTCACATTAACCATTGAACATCCCAGATACCAGATTGTAGATCCCTTTTGGGTCAATCATAATATAAAAAGTCGGTGGAAAATAGAAGGCACTAGACTAGAAATCGGAACATACTTAAATAGAGGAGACTGCTCTAGTTCAAGACCATTTTAATTTTGATCAGGTTCTGTGTGTGTAGTGCGTAGTGTGTACTCCTCATCGGTTTATATTTTATATCCTAGCTGTGTAAAAGTGATGCATTTGACGAACAATTCCAATTTTCATCATTGAATATCAAGATTGATCTACTCTCAAATTTATTTTTAGCATTAAGAGTGGGTAGTTTTCTGTTCAAAGTCGTAAAAGTACTAAAAATATTATTTGTTTAATTAATACAAAAATTGTTATATTGTAACGATGATTAGCCAGTGTGTAACAAGTGTAAAATGGAGATGGAGGAAGTCCTGTTCTCTGCTCATTTTCTTATTAGTGTTGAGTGTTCGTCGTTCTGAAGGAGGAGGAGGAAAAACACCAACTTCAGAAGAAGAGGGAAATGAAGGAGGAGGTGGTAGTAGTAGCGCAGTGAATGGAGGTTCATCCAATCAAAATACTGCGCAAATGCATTCAAATGGACAACATAGCCGTTATGATAAATATGGATCATCAGTTTATCCTTCCAGTGCTTTGAGTTATTACAGTGCTTATGGATATCCGGCAAATGTGGCCAATTATCCATACAATTACCATTCTTACCAGCCGTATCATGCTTCAGGTATTTTTTTTTTCAATGTCTTTGGATTTTTTGTGTATGCAAACGTTTTGACATGTTGTAAGTAAAACAAAACTTTGTAATTTTTATACTTGACACAAAATAGAACCATTTTATGAAAGAACTGGAAAGGATTTCAGTACCCGTGCTTCGAATAATATGCCAATGGCTGCCAGTGCAAGTTATGGTTATGGAAGTAAAGAAGGTTTGTTAAACAGATCTTTTCATTTTCTACATTTATGAGTATTTAAAATCATCATTGAAGTATATTATACTTGTAAATAAATTTAATGAACTCACATATAATTCAGTTACAAGTCCAGAATTTGGGGGCTTAGCAATGGCTTCCGGTGGTCATGGTCATCAACAACAGGGATGGGGGTAATAGAAGAGAAAAATCCAAAAATCATCAGATTTTTTCTGATTCTTTTTTATATAATAATATTTCATTACTGTATATTTATTATGTAAAAAATGTATATTTTAGCAAGGGAGGTGGTGGATACGTGGGAAGCAAAGTCGATACTTCTGCAATCGGATTGCTTGGCCTTATCGGTCTTCTGTCTCTCCTCCAGGTATTTATCAAATTTATTTAAAATTAAAAAAGTCAAGTCACAAGTAAATGTTATGAAAAAATATTGTTTTTCAAAACTAGTGTGATATGTACAATATTTTGATTTGTTTCCCAAAATTAGAATGTTCTCTTTGCTTTGACTACTACAACAACAACTACAGCAGCAGCTGGACGTAAAAAACGAGATGCTTCAGATGATGTAACTGTAGAGTCACCAGAAAAGGAAGGAGCACAAAGAGTCAATGATATTTCAATGATGGTTTTACCAGCACTTGTAAGAATTATATTTAATGTTTTTCATAATATTATGTTGCCGTTTACTGTATTTTACAGTACAAGACTATATAATTATTATTACTCTCATTCCATATTTTATATTTTCATTAATTTCCTTGCAGAATGTCGTTGCTCATGCTCGTAATGGTCGAGTACCCTTAGAATGCACACACAGAGAAGTTTGTACAACTAATAAAATTCTTGTGAAAGAACTTGGACTTCAAGGAAGATCTGTAGGATCCATGATCAGGTTAAATTTTAATTTACAATGGATGTTTTATTATGTTTTACCTATAATATAAAATATAATTATTTTTCTTGACTGTATGTTGTATTACTTTGATTTTCAGTTCTGCAATCACTAAAATGTTGAAAGAAGTAGATAATACGGGTACAATAGGAACACATATTTCTAAAGCTAGTTTAGCTGGTCGAAATGGACATGATTGTGAAATTGTTTACCCCATTTGTGATGCTCTGAGTAGATCATCTGAACCATTGCCTATACTAATGCAACCTACACATTTTGCTCAACTTAACTTGAAAGGCCCCAATACTAGTAGTAATACCAACAACAACAATAATAATAATAACCACAGCGGATCTAGAATCGCAGCTCCAAAACCAAATACTGTCAAAAAATAGAGTCTACTTGATATATTTACAAAAATCTAAAAATAAAATGTATAGAATACTTTAATTTTATTTATATGACGCATGTACACAATATTTTTTATACAACATACAACATTATGAGAATGATGATACAGTATACGCTCTTTGATAATCCTGTGAATTATTATTTATTTATCCTGTTTATTTAGATAATATAGTGATATTATTTGTATCCTTATTACATTGTACATAATATATAATTTAATACATTTTCATTCTATTGATTGCTTCACTAGTGTGTAAAATACTAGTACAAATGAATAAAGCTTAATAATCAGTACTCTCAGAATATAATAATAACTTCCCTTTACCCGTACGACTGACTTGAAACTTGAACAATTTCTGACTGACTTTTACTATACGTACATATGCTTATAACTTATAAGACTTTAAATACTTACTTAAACGACAAAGTTCTTTGCTTTACTTGACGCACATATCAGACTTACAAACTTGACAAAATTTTGACACATGTTTGAGACTTGAGTACTTACACTTCCAAAACAAACCCCCCTTTGACTTACTTTCGACCTGGAGTTAATAAACTCGGTATTTTATAGTAGTGACTAATGTGACTAAAACTGTATTAGAAATTCTGAGAGCACTGTATTAATGATGAATCAAGATTTTAACAAAGTGTAAGTGTGTTTTACAAATTATTGCTAAATAAACACTGCATTCTGAAAAATGTCAGCTTTTATTCTCATACCTAAACAAGTAAAAACCGTTTTTAGGTAAACAAAAGCATCTCTCTCTCGCAAACGTTTTTATGCATCAGAAACCAAGTCGTTCTAGAACTTTTTGTAATATGATTTCAAATTCTGGCAAAAACCGCGAATTTAGCAAAAAAATAAAGTGGCTTTAGTTTTTATATTTACTCACACAATTTTATTTTTAAAACTAACTGTGATTAGTTTAAATCAGTTTAAATTTCAATACAATGGACTCACAAATTAGTCTAAATTGGTTTAGAGCTAATCTAATTGACAATCGTTGGAGGGCTGAAGTATTACCACCAGGAGAAGTAAAAGTTCTTTTTTGTTTTGTGTTTTTAGTTTTTATAATATTTTTCGTTTAATAAGGTTAAATTTTTATGTACTTAAGCACTTACATAGAACGTGTAATAATATATCGAAACATGTTTTGTAATTCACATTTTTGTTTACTTTTCTTTCAAGGCTGATGTTCCCTTAGCTGACCTACCTGAATTAGATGGAGGAGATCAAGGACCTTGTGTGACACCAAAACAAATGGATCAGAAATGGACAGATTCTGGATTGTCTGCATTGTTAAACCTTGCACAATAGTCAGTTGTTATCAATAATAAAAGTTATAACAGCACAATACTAACAAACTTCTCATAATATTATGGTTAAATCCAGGATAAAAAAAAGACGAAAAAAAAGAGTTTTTGTGAATGTTGTGTGTGAGTATTTCTTAAGACTAATTTTTTTCTAAGAACCTCCTACTATTATTGTGCTCATGTATAAATGGACGTTGTAAATAATTAGAACTAAAGGATATTAAGACTTTTGACTTGAAGAATTTTTTATACAATGTTTAAATGACATTTAAAATTTTTACTTTAAACTCCACATCATGTAAATCGATTATACAAATTGTTATTGATTATGAAAATTATTATTGTTTTTGATTTCTAACTAAATCCGGTCACTGTTAGGCATAATGATTATGTGACAAATTATGATTATTTATTATTTTGTACTCATTTGTATTTGTTGACAATAATTATGACAAAAAAATAAAGTAAATGTAGTACTCTGATATATTGTATATTATGAATGAAATCTCGTTATTCTTTGAATGATTTTATTAAATATCACGTTGAAGTTACAGGGAAATTGGCAGAATAAAAATAGCTTTACAAAATACATGATAGTTTTCTTGTAAAGTAATGTTTTTGTAAGTACATCAGTATACATACATGTAATTATAATAACTGTAGTATGTTGTGTATGAAAGGGTAATAAAAACTACTACGATGGTCATAAGAATTGTTACTTTATATTGAGTATTAAGTATTATAAGGCAATAAAATTGTGAAGTTGTTAGATATCGAGTCAAGTATAATAATCAAGATGGTTACATTCATTATAGACTTTTAAGAAAAAGAATATCAGCTAGTATATTATTTGTTATTGATATTATGATGTTTTACGGAGATCGTATTTAGAAAGAGTTGTGGGTTGCATAGTCAATATTCAAGTACAGAATTGTATAAAAAATAATAATATTGCTCTATTATATATGTTTTAGCAATTTTAGTAATCGTAACAAAGCATATCATGATAATATTATGCATAGTCTATGTACAGTAATAGACTGTATTGCATTTTACTTACAGGAATACTGTATCACATTGTAAATAATTAATAATTGTAGGATAAAGTATATTAGAAAAATGTACATATTATTACGAAATATCTTGCGAATGAGTCAATGTGCGTTCACCATTTGTACAAGTAAAAAATCTGTATGCCTTCTTACTTACCGCTGGTCCAATTTTTCGGGTTTTAGCCAAAGGTCCTATACCGACACGAACCTATCAAAGTAATAAACCAGTATAATCAACAATAATTCATAACAAATTAGTATTCTTAGTAGACTTTCTATATAATTATTAGTTGAATCAAATATGGCACAATGTACTACACATTTTCCTGTATTTCAACACAATAACCAATTATTCAATATATATATATGTACTTACGGGAAGATTTTGAAGTAAATTGAGTCCTTCTTCAATTGAAGAACAATCGTTATAAGCCTATGAAATTTTAAAAAGACAACATGTAGTAACTGAATCAAATGTACATCATCATAATGATCTGAAAGAGTCATAGATATTATCAAAAAAAAATGGAATAAAATGAAATGCAAAATAATATTTTGTACCTCGAGTAGAGAAACCGGACTAGGATACCGTGCAGCAATAGCTTGAGCAATATCAATTCCAACATTATTGAACTGCACGAGTTGGTCAACCCAAAGACGTCTTAATCCAACTCCATCCTTTTCAACTTTAACACTACCAGCACTATCTATAGTCGATTGCCAATCAAATCCACTTTCAAGTTTTTGACGCCTGAGAAATTGACGGGTGTGAAAAGAATATTGTATTATTGTAATACATGAATTAAACATAAAGAAGGTACATGTAATTATCTGGATGTATTTCAAACCTTGATGTTCAAACAGTATTAACTAAACAAAATTGACATACTTGTATGGTGCTTCAGCTATTGCTTTTCCATATTGTGTTAAATGAAGTGCCAATTCTTGAGTGTCCTTCACTATTCTATAATTTACGGTAGTAACCAACTGGAGGTCCACTAAAGCACTATGTAAATCTAATCTACATAATTTCAAAAAAAAAAGTTAATATAAACAAGTGAGCTTCAGTAGATCCTTTAATATTTGAAAGTGGAAAATATATATACCACGATTCGGTTTTTCTCCTGTACACATATGTATAATTTAAACCGTGATTGCAAAATCTTACAAAATTTTCAAAACCTGCTGCGAACGAAAATCTTAAGCCAATTTTCTGCTCCCTTAAAAAATATGTATATTATGGACCC